>CM057450.1:1490153026-1490418026 GCA_016271365.2 Neoceratodus forsteri
CTGGGAGAGGAGCTTAGGAGTTGTTCATTTCCTCAGAAGTTTACTGTGTTGTACTGCACCTAGTAACAGGTTACTGGTGTGTGTGGGACTGTATCTAGGATTAGTGGGTGACCTGATTAGGCAGTAGGGGTGTATCTTGGACTAGGGGAACCTGGTGGCTCTCCCAAGGAAACCTACTTGAAGGGGATGGAACCACACGTCATTAGAGCCGGCATCTTTGGAGGGTGGTGGGGTAACAGGGGTGGAGCAGCCATGATACTGGACTGGGCTTGGAAGTTCGGTGGTTGCCCAGTGTGCTACCAGCTGGCACAGCTTAGGGAGGAGGTTGTGGGGATTAGGAGACAGCTGGGGGAAGGGGAGGCATGGTTGGGGAAGGGGCAGGGGATCTCCCACGGGTTGCACCAAGCACTGGGGGTGGGGCATAGGGAAAGGAGTGCAGGAGAATACTGGGTCACATAGGTACCTCTAGCAGAGGGGGCCCAAAAGGACACCACCAAGGAAGCAGGCAGGTAACTGGGGACCTCACAAAGGGGGCCAGAGGACAACATTCTCAGGGAAGTAGGCAGATGGCCGGGCTGGACAGAAGGAAGCAAAGCGGGAGGTGGATCGGACCTTACACTCAGTAACCACTCAATTCTCTTCTTCTGCTCGAGGATGAGGGGTGATGTAGCCACGACAGGGGTGGTTAGAGATGGAAAGGGAGTGGGGGGGCAGAGGCGGGGCGGGAGATAGCAGGAGGAACAGAGGGAACCTGAATGCAGGAAAATGGGGGAGCAGTGAATCAGAGCAGGAGGGCGGGGGAAGAGGAGGAAAGCTAAAGAGAAAGACCAGTTGGGAGGAAAGGTAAAGGAGAAGGACCAGAAGTACAAGGAGGATACAGTAAAGGGAGCTGAGGATTGGGCCAGGGGAGCACGACAAGCAAGGAGGGACTAAATGGAGACAGGAAGGGAGGGAGGACGAGCCAGGCTAGTTTAGCGGATGGGGGAGAAGGACCAGTCGCGAGCAGTGAGGGGGGAGTTAGCAAGGTACAGAAGGATACTCAGGAGGAGGAGAGGCATAGGCCTGGAGGGGAGGGGTGGCCAGGGTAAATAAGGAGGGGGTGGCATGTGGCACCCAGATAGGGGGAGGAACAAGGAGCCGGCTGGGTGGAGGGGCCAGCAGAATGGATGAGGGACATGGGGGGGGGAGATGGAGGAAAAGGAGCGGTCAGAGTGCTCCTGTTGGGGGATTCTATGATCAGGGGTATCAAATGGGATAGGAAGGGAGAAGCCTGGCCAGTTAGAACAAAATGCTTCCCTGGACTAACGGTGCACAGGGCCAAGCACGAGGTATACCAGCTGGCAAAGGATTGTGGGGGTTCCCCGGACATACTGGTCCACCTGGGTACAAATGATATTGAGGGAAATAGCGAGCTAGAGATACAGGCAAGATTCAGGGAGCTTGCCAGGGTCTGTCATGACATAGGATGCACAGTTTCTTTCTCAGAAATCCTGCCGGTGCCAAGGGCTAGTGGGGAACACAAAAGGAAGATTACGGAGATAAACTAGTGGCAGTGGCTCAGGGAGTGGTGTGAGGCCAGAGGGTATGGGTTGATGGGGGATTGGGGGGAGACCTGGGAGGATAAGGAGCTGTATGCTAGAGATAGGCTCCATCTCAATTTGGAGGGAAGGGGAATCCATAAGTTGAAAATAGAGGGGTTCATTGGTGAAAAGTGGGGTTTAAACTGTGAAGGGGGGAGGATGGGAGAAAAGGCTGTCAAGGGGTGCCAATAAAGAGGGACTGTCTCCACCCTGGGGAGCTGGAGGATTGCGGAAAAGGCTGACTGGTAAGTGCAGACCAGGGGAAAACAGAATCCCCATGGGAACACGAGCAGGGAAATGGAAGTATAGGGAAAGGGTGGAAGGTAGTCCTGCTAAATGCCAGGAGCTTGGGCAATAAAATGCCTGAGCTCCAGGCGATACTAACTGAGAGAGCAGTGGATGTGGCAGCGGTCACTGAGACCTGGGCTACCGCAGGACACGACTGGGACCTGAACCTGGAGGGTTACACTATGTTCGGGGAGGGAAGGGGAGGAGGGGTAGCACTGATAGTCAAAAACTGCATTGGCATGGGGAAGTAGAGGAGGCGGAGAGAACCGTGGAGGTGATTTGGGTCACCTTGATAACAAGGGGGAGAGCAAGAGAGTAAAAATAGGAGTGGTGTATAGACCCCCTGCACTGGCAGAGGAGCTGGAGGAGAGTCTGGTGGCAGATGTTGGGAGACACTGCAGACTGGGCAGAGGAAGGGTGGTGGTGTTGGGGGACTTAAACATGCCAGGAACAGACTGGGAGACTATGACATCCTCGGTGACCAGGGAACAGAGGTTGTTGGATGTCTTTCAAGACGCGTTCCTAACTCAGCAGGTGGGGGAACTGACCAGGAAGCGGGTACTGGATGTGGTCCTGGCAGACAGTGACCAGATTGGGGCCTGGAGGTAAAGGACCATATGGGAGAGGACCATGCCACGGTCTGGTTCTGCCTGGACCTAGGAGGGTAGAAGGCTGTACAAAGACGGAGGTAACCGACTTCAGGGGCGGATTTAAGGAAATGGAAGGATCCTTAGTGAGCATTTGGATGTGACCGGTCAGACATGGACGCTGATAGTAGGTGGGAAATCATCAGAGAGGGGTGCAGGATGCTACTAGCACCTGTGCAAGAGTAAGACGAAAATGCGGTAGGGCCCGAAAACCCTGCTGATGGACCAGGGAGGTCCAGGAGGTGGTGCGGGGAAAGAAGGCAGCCTATAGGCAATTCAAGTGCTCAAGGCGTGAAAGGGATCGAGGAGAGTAAGAGCTGATGGCTAGAAGAGCCACTAGTGTGGTGAGGGCGGCTAAGGCAAGGAAGGAGCAGAACCTGGCCAGGGAAATTAGGAGAGGGAACAAGGGGTTCTTTAGATACACTGGGGAAAAACGAAGGGTGAAGGGGCAGATTAGCAGGATTAAAACAGGGGAGAGATGGGCACAAGACCTGGGGGAGCAGGGTGAGGTACTAAATGAGTACTTCACCTCAGTTTTCACCAAGGAAAATGGGGTGCTGCATCATACATGGAAGGAGACAGAGACACTGGGGGGGACCTCACCGATCAACGGGTCTGGGGAGGGGGAGGCATCACTGGCAGGAGGGGGGAAGGCTAAGCAGGGAGAAGAGGTAGCGGAAGTGGAAATCACAGCAGAGGGAGTGAGGAAAGCCTTCAGGTCCCTTAAGATGGAGAAAACACCGGGGCCGGATCAATTACATCCCAGAGTGCTGAAGGAACTTGCGGATGTCCTGGCGAAACCCCTGGCGGAGCTTTTCATCATCTCTCCGAGGACAGGGTGGGTGCCCCAGGACTGGAAGGTGGCGCATATAGTGCCTATCCACAAGGGGGGGGTGTCAAGGGAGGTGGCAGGGAACTACAGGCCTGTCAGCCTGACATCGGTGGTGGGCAAGGTGATGGAGGGCATTGTCAAGGAGAGGCTAGAGGGGGACCTGGAAAAGTCAGGGTGCCTGGACGATAGACAGCATGGATTCATCCCAGGAAATCGTGTCAGACAAACCTTGTGGAGTTCTATGACTGGGTGAGCCAGTGCCTTGGACCTGGGTAGACCAGTGGACGCCTCTTTCTAGACTTCAGCAAGGCATTTGACTCTGTTCCTCACGTGGCCTGTTGGATAAGCTGGGAGAAATGGGGTTGGGGAACCAGATGATCAGATGGATACGCAACTGGCTCCAGGACCGGTCCCAGAGGGTCGTAGTTGGCGGGATAGTCTCATCCCCAAGGAGGGTCATTAGTGGGGTCCCACAGAGATCAGTCCTTGGGACCCTCCTGTTCAACGCCTACGTCTCTAACATAAGGACACGAATCAGGAGTGACATGAGTCTCTTTGCGGATGACTCAAAACTGGGGGCGATGGTGGATGGGGAGGAGGGTGGCCCTACAGGGGGACCTGGAGGCTCTGGAAAGATGGTCTAGAAAGTGGAAGCTGAGGTTCAATGCAGGGAAATGTAAGGTACTCCACCTGGGGGCCAGAAACCCGGGCCAAGTGTACACCGGGGAGAATGCTACAAGTCTCGATGGCTGAGAGCGACCTGGGGGTGGTGGTGGATGTCAAGATGAACAACTCGGAGACTTGTAGGAGGGCAGCAGCCAAGGCCAACAGGATGCTGGGATGCATCGCTAGGGGGATCACCTCCAGAAGGAGGGAAGTGATACTCCCTCTGTATAACCGCTTGGTGAGGCCGCACCTCGAGTACTGCGTGCAGTTTTGGAGGCCACACTTAAAGAGGGACATTAAACTCCTGGAGAGGGTCCAGAGGAGGGCAACCAAAATGATTTGGGGCTTGGGGGACAGGACCTATGAGGAGAGGCTCGAAGAGCTAAATATGTACACATTGGAAGAGAGAAGGGACCGGGGGACATGATAGAGGTCTTCAGGTACATGAAGAGGGTAAATAGGGAGGAACAGTCAGGGTGCTTCGAAGGAAGGAGGAGGGGGCCACTAGAGGGCATGGGTGGAAGCTGGAGGGGCTGGAAGATTCAGGAGAGAAAGGAGGAGGTGCTACTTCATTGAGATGGTGGTGGAGCCATGGAATGCGCTGCCTAGGGGGCTGGTGGAGGCAGAGACGGTGGAGACGTTCAAGAGGGGGTGGGACAGGTACAGGGGAAGGGTTCTGGAAGCAAAATCCAATGCAGCGAGAATATCCAGGACTGAGGAGAGAAGCCAGAGAAGGCGAGGTGCGCCAAGATCAGCACCAGGGTGGGGCTGACCAAAGCGAACAGACAGACAGATTGGGCTATTCTGCTGGCATTTTAGTATGTTAGTATGAAAGTGAGGAGAGTACTCCAACACCAGACTCTGAAATGAATAACCTCGAAGCTGGATAGTCCTTATTAGAATAGCAAGATTGTGGTCATAAGGGGGAAATGGAAATTTGGGGAGGAGGGACAAAGATATATGCCAAATAGTGGAAAAAAAAAAGAAGTTATATTTTGTACTAACATACTAAATTTGCCAGTGATGTAAAGGCCCAGAGGTTCTATCAAGTCTGCTCAATGTGCAGCTAGCACCTTTATTCTGCAGCTGCCCCTCCCTTCCACCCTTCCCCTTCATTAACCCTCCCTTGTCCTGTCCCATCCTTGTTTGAAGCAGTCCACTGTTCTACTGCATACCACTTCTGCAGGTAACGATTCCACCCAGCCACCACCTCTCTGTAAAAAGTGTCTCCTCATCTCCTCCTGAACCTTCCTCGCCTCCAGTCTCATATCATGGCCCCTGGTGGCCTCCTCCCTTACTTTGAACAGCCCTCTGTACCTGTCTTGTTTATTCCTTTCATGTATTTAAAGGTTTCAATCATGTCCCCTGTCTCTCCTCTCCTCCAGTGAGTACATGTTCAACTCCTTCAACCTCCTCTCATATGATAAGTCCCCAGACCCTGATCATCTTTGTCGCCCGCGCTGCACTCCCTCCAGTAACTTAATGTCCCTTTTCAGATACGGACGCCAGAACTGCACGCAGTACTCCAGGTGTGGTCTAACTAATGACCTATACAGTGGCAGAATCACCTCCTCCTCCTTGAGGATATACCTTCAATACAACCCAGCATTTTGTTGGCTCTTGGCTGCCTTCCCACACTGTGCCGAGTTGTTCATTGACCCTGTGATGAGCACACCCAGATCCTTCTCCTCCTCTGTCTGGGCTAGCTGCACTCCCCCTAGCTGGTAAGTCCTCCTTGGGTTCTTCATCCCAAAATGCATCACCTTGCACTTTAGACAATAGTGACTATTATCTTGTTACAGATTACCTGAAGAAAATGTTAGGCACAGCCAAATATGTGGCTGGCTTGATCTTTGGAATAATAACCAACTGTTTTGTTTCCTTTGTATCTTATGGTAAACATAGAGCAGAGGGCATTGACATAGACACTACTGCATAAGACTGTACCAAACTCATGAAGCTTTGGACTTCTTCCTTGCAGTAGGATACTCTGGTTTTTTTCTTAACCCACTCTGGGGCCTTGTTCAGGGACAGGGAAGATTATAATCAAAACAAAGGAACTCTATTCCTAATGTTTTAAGTTGGTTTCATGTATAACTGAGTAAGACATGTGATGTGAATGTAAATCAACTGTTCCGTATCCAAGTAGTCGGATATATTTTATCTTACCAATAAGTTGTTTGAGTAGAAAATAAAAAAATCTTCCAAATTGTAAAATTTGCTGTGTTTTTATTTAAGTAAACTTTTATAATTTTCTTATTAACTCTGCCTGGAATCTGATCATGTGATCTAACATTTTAAACAAAAGGGTTTCGTAAAGACTGTACGTCTTGTTAAGGAAGACAGCGACCGCTCTGCTATCCTACAAAACTACTTGGGCAAGAGGCTGCCAATGGCAGTGGTGAGATTCAAACCCGAATGTAGTACAGAGTCAAGGGGACACGAAACTACAGTTTCCACCCTCCCACTGAGAAAAAGGAAGGTTGGTAATGCTTTCTGAACCCTAGACCTGCTCATGAGTTCTGTAAAAAAGGGGGATCCTCCTTGCAAACAGGAGGTCCTGCCGCGCCGAGGTTGGGCTCATGACAGGTGCATGGTACACTGAGATGGGGAAAGGTGCACCATGATAGAGGAGTAACCCAGACCGGACTCCGAAAGGGAAAGGAGGCACTCCTGGATGAGATTCACTGGACAGGTAAAGGGATACAAATGCCGTGCCAGCAGCCCAAATGGAGAACCGCTTCCACTTCATGGCGTAAGTGGCTCTGGTAAAAGGATTCCTAGTGGCCACTAGAACATCCGCCACCCTAAGGGAAACCCCTAAGTGTGCGATGGCCAAGTCTGAAAGAGTCACACATGGAGATGAAGGGACTTGGATGTCTGGGTGAATCAGATTGTCCTGCTCCTGGGAGAGCAAGTCAGAGCACAGAGGCAGGGGAAGTGGAGGTTCCACTGCTAGTTGTTCAACAATGGAACCATATCTGGTATCGCCAGTAGGGAGCTATCAAGATCATGTCCGGGGTGATTCAACAAAGATGGCCGCTTAATGATAAAAGCTCTGCAGCTGGAAGTAACACAATCATAAAAGTGCTCATCACTACTTGAACTGGCCTAAAACAAAAATATTGTGTCAGAATCCCACTAGCATAACATGGGGAATCCACGAAAGAACAGTTGCAGGGAGCGGGAGCCAAGTCAAAGAAGCCCCCATCAGCTCCAACCACGAGATCTACTCGGGCCCAAACAGAGGATCCATCGGATGTGTCGATAGAAGAAATGTTCCAATCTACTGGAATAAGGAAAAAAAAAAAAAAAAAAAAAAACCTCACCCGACTTATTGCATCTGTGGCCACTCTTTCTGATAAATTTGATGGGCCTACCGGACGAGTGTCGACCCTGGAGAACAGTTCTGAGCAGGTCCAGACTACAACAAGAGACGCCCTGAAGCGTGCAGATGCTGCAGTGGGGGCTGTTAGCACCGTACTCAAGAAGAGCTCTCATTGAAGTCCCGCTTGGAAACTTTGGAGAATCAGGTTCGATCTCCAAATACTAGAATTTGGGATGCCTCAAGGCTGTGAGGAGACCACCTCTGTTGTTCCTGAGGAATGGTTTGTGCAGCAGTTGGGGAAGAAGCAACTCCTAAGGCCCAACTGTTCCAAAAGGCTACAGGGCAACACCTCGAGACTGACCAGACAACCCAGAGGCCCCAAGAACGAATGCGGTGGTCAACGACGGAGCTGGCACCAAGGATTTTTTGTTGGCCCTGGCACACCGTCAGAGCATCACTTCTACAGGATGATCAGAGGATCCAACTATTCCCAGATATTAGCTACGCCACACGTCAGAAAAGAAAATGCTTCGATGGAGTGAGGGCCATGCTGCATGATGTTTCTATCCAGCATGGCATAATTTTTCCAGCTCGCCTTTAAGATTGCACATAGTGAGAAGATTTGTTTAATGACCCTGGCGAGGCAATGAAGTGGTGTCAAGCCCATGCTCCGCACGGGCTGGGCTGCATCCAAGGACTGTTCATCGACTAAGAGGACACTTGAACTTTTCCTTTCTGTTCCTTTTTCATTAGGATGGGTGAGTGCCCTGGCCCTAGGTAAGAAGGATTGTGAGAGATCATTTTAGTTCAGTGCGCCTTTAGATTACATGACTCAACTGGTCTTCAAACCCCTCACAGTAACTGTTCAGGACTTTAAACTTTACTATATTAAGCCCTGGGGTTTCAGAAAGCACTGCACCCAAGAAGATTATGTGCAACTTGAAATGTTTTCCATTATGCTGTTGTAGTATAAATTTACCCATTATGATTCCTAATAGCTGGAGACTCTCCTTTCTGGAGAAGTCAGGAATAACTCATTATACTGTCAAATTAGTTGGGAATAAAGTTGTATAGCATTAAAGAGTTTTCTAAGGTAATTGTTCAAGCGCCAGTATTTCAGTCATATTGTTAAGTAAGCTGCAGAAATATCTGTCATACAGTTGTACTGCACGCTTAGTGCACTAAATATGTTAGAGCATGGTATTTTCTTTCCCTCGAGGGTGTTGATGTCGCGGACTTTTTGTTCCGGACTTTGCACCATGCTGCTCATGTCATGAACTCATTACACAGCCATGTGTACATGTGACATTTGCTTATTGATTTTCTCCCCTCCCCCCCCCCGGACATATCTGAAAGCATTAGACGGACTGGGTGTGTATATTAAGAGGAGTGGTGCCCTCATAGATTACAGTGATGTATACTTGATATGTCTGCTTGTATTTTCAAACTGTATGTTATCAAAATAATACAGAAAAAATAATGTCCGCTCTCTCTGACTGCAGTTTGAGCAGGGCTCTCTGCAGGACTGGAAAGGCATACAGAAACCTCCTTACCCAAGAGAAGGAGGACACGTCACCAGAAAACACCAGGTCCAGGATCTAGCGAGCAGAAATTGGGCAGTTTTGCGATGAGTGGAGACGCAATGAGGTCCAACTCAGGGCAACCCCCACCTGTCAAAGAGAACTTCGGCCACAGAAGTTAGGAGCACCCCTTTGTGCATCTTCAACCTGGACCAGCTTAGGCTGTGGGCCAGGACGCTTTGGATACCTGGAACATGGACTGCTGACAGAACCTGGTCGTGTTCTAGGGCCCAATGCCAGACTCTCATGGCCTCCCTGCACAGGGGAGTATGAATGAGTCCCTCCTTGCTTGCTGAGGTAATAGACAATCGACATGTCTGTCGGGATCAGAAGAGGACCCAGATGCAGATGAGACTGAAAGGCCCAAAGGCAAGAAGGACAGCCCGCATCCAGCACCTTGAAATGTGGAGATGCTGCTCCTGTGAAGCCATGTGCCTTGGTTCGACAGATACCACCAGAGTGCGCCCAGCCCAGAATGTACAAATCTGTCATGAGAATCTGCCATGGAGACGCCACCCAAACTGGAACCCCTCTGACAAGGTTGGAAAAGGTTCAGACACCAAGACAACAATTGCTGCACAGGGTTTGATACAAAGACTGCTCGTTCCAAATCATCCGTGCGCTGGTCCCATGGAACTCTGAGGATCCACTGCGACATTCTCATGTGCAGACGGGCTAAGGGGACAATGACTGTGGCCGCAGACATATGCCCCAAGAGCCTGAAGAACGATCTGGCTGGGACTTGACATGATGAAGATAGTATGCGAGTACAGGCTCAACTGCTATCTCCTCTGTCTGAGGCAGGAAGGCTTCGCCCTGAGCAGAGTCTAAAATCGTCCCTATGAACTGCAGTCAGACTTGGCAAGAGGGAGGACTTTGGCAGGTTTAGGCTGATGCCCAGCATCTGAAACAAACTGAATGAAACTAAACTCCACTGTCCGGAGCAGCTGGTCTCTGGAGGAAACTGTGAGAAGCCAACTGTCCAGGGGATAGGGGGAAGACACAAAGATCTTGCCTCCGGAGAGCCACAGCCACTACTGCTAGGCACTTTATAAAAGTTCGAGAGGCTGAGGAAAGGCCAGGCCCTGAACTGGTAAAGGTTCCCCGTGAAGCAGAAGCGGAGGAGTCTCCTGTGGGGCCGGAAAACCTGGATGTGGAGGTAGGCATCTTGCATATCTGGGGAGCACAGCCCGTCTCTTTGACGAAGGAGAAGAAGAAGACCCTGAAGGTGACCATCTTGAAGCGTTTGTACTCTATAAACAGATTCAGGTGGCTGAGATCCAGAATTGGTCTCAAATTGCCAGTCTTCTTTGGGAACAGAAGAAATAGAAACTCTTTCCCCTTTGATTTAAGGGAACGGGTTCTATGGCTGTTTTGAGCGGAAGAGCCTGGACCTCCTCCTGAATAAGGGCAATGTGAGCTGGAGGGTAGTGGGAGTGCAAGGGAGGGTTGTCTGGGGGCGTCTCCTGAGATTCGAGAGTTTGACCCCTTTCTACCAGTTGAAGCGCCCACTGATCCGAGGTGATCCCGCACCATCCATCCAGGTAAAGGGAGAAGCAACCTTCCCACCGCCTCCCCCAAAGATTCTGCCGGGCGAGCAAGGTCAGGTAAGGAGTTATGCTAAAGAACCTGGGATGGACAGGGTGGCAGGACAGGCCCTAGGAGCCCTGGGGGCTGAGGCTCCTGTCACCTGGGAGGTGGCCTTACATTTGAAGGCTCCTCTGGGCTGCTGTCCCAGAGACTGCCGACATTGATTCCTCCGAAAGGGCTGATGCTGGTGGAGTTTTGGCTGGGAACAGTACAAGGAAAGTACTGCCTTCAGAGCCTGTCCAGATTCCTGTAGGCAGGAGATTATGTTTGAACATCCTCACTAAAGAGAACCAGCCCCTAAAGGGCGTCAAGTTTGGCCTGCACATCAGGGGCAAAGACAGAAAACCTAGAAAGCAGGGTGGCTGGAATACAGACACCAGTGGCCACCACCCGCCCGGCTATAACTGCAGTATCATAGGACGCCTCAGGACACACTTAGCTGACATCCCACCCAGACTTCAGGAGCTGGGCAGTTGGACTTAGTAGGGTCCAGGGAGGGTTTACACCAATTCCAGAGCTTTGCCCACAGGGCATTCTGGTATTGAACCCTGTGGGCTAGGAAGTTTAAGGACCCAACAGCCAAAGTGGCAGGCGTAAACTTCTTCTTACCTAGAAAGTTCACCCGTCGAGACTCCTTGTATCTGGAGGGTGCATGCCAAGGTGTCTGGGCTTCTTAGTACAGTAGTGAGCAGCTTTCATAACCACTGAGTCTGCAACTGGATGCCCTCCAACAAAGGGCTTGTCCCTGGGTGCATGATAGTCCGTCTACCTTTTTAGGTAAGGCCAGGGTGAAAGACGAGTGATTCCAAGAGGCCCAGTTAACATCCTCAAAGAGTCAATGAGAGAAGGGATAACTGAAAGCAGAGTGTCTTTCTTAAGGAGGAAGGTCGCCAGATGTCAGCATTCTGGATCCAGTTCCTCAAAGTCCCAACCCATGAGGGACTGAATGTGCCACATGACGTCCATGAAAGTGTGATCATCAGGAGTGGGATCTAGGGGTATCCCTGGGGTCCTCAGGCTCCGATGGTAACCTAGAATCTTCAGAGTCCTCCTAGGAAGAGGAGGAATTCCCCCCCCCGGAAAGGATCGAAGTCCAGGACTGGCGTCAGTGGGCCACGATCCTTTTTGAAACGATCCTCCCTGTCATCTGGAGACTGGGGAGCGGTGTGGTGAGCCCGGTCCGGTGAGGGGGAAGGATCCCACGGAGGTGGGGTAGGATGTCTCCTCAGGGTATCCTTGTTCTGCATGAACTCCCACCATGCCGTGAACAAGGCATTGTAGTCCATAGGAGGTGGCGAGGGAGGTGACGCAGGCAGGCAGAAGTGGGTTGCCCTGGTGTCGGTCCCTGGGGCATCATAGGCTCTGGGTTTGTCCCAGGGGGACCAGGCTATGGCCCTTGCAGCGCCCGTCTCAAAGGACCCGGCGTCAGTTGCGGCTCTCCTAAAGGAGAGGCCGGCGCCAGCTGGGGCTTAGGTGAAGACAGTGGAGGCATCACTGGCTGAAGAGAAGGAGACAGACACCGTCAGGCGAGAGAGCCGATGCAGGATAGCCTGCATGGAGTAACCTCGGAGACAGTGGCGTCTGCAGGTGAGGAGGCAGTGCATGCTCCAGCGTCTTACAAACGCCAGCCTCAGGACTGGACAGATGTAGGAACGCGAAACCGGGGACTTGGTCCACATCTGAAGAGCCAGTCAAGCCTCCTGCCTGAGTGAACCCACTGAGAAGGGGCCCAAGCTTCAGGAGCTTAGGGGCTGGGGATGTCCGGAGACCAGAAAAGCTGTCGCCCGAGATGGAGGCTGCGCGGGAGGCAGATTACAGGCAGCCCGGAAGGAGCAAGGGCTGCAGGTGAGGAAGGGACCCCATCCTGCAGGAGGAGGATCTAGGAGTGGCCGACAAGTGCAGTGACCTGGAGCAGGATGCCGACCGGGCACGATCCCTGTCCTTGTCCTAGTGCTTGTGCTTCCCGCTCAACTTCTACTCTTTGAGGAAGGAAGAAGTAGATGCCCTGGAGGCCAGGGAGGAAGAAGAGCTTTTGCCCTGGAGTTCCTTTCTCCACCGTCTCAAAAGAAAAGCCTGGAGGGTCTTCAAGCAGCGTCTCCGTGTGGCCTGGCTGAACTCCTGGCAATGCTGGCAGGCCTCAGTGTCATGGTTAGGGCCTACACAGAGCAGGCACAAGGACTGGCCGTCCTTGGAAGGGATCTGCTTGCCACAAGCACACTTAGTTTGCCAGTCTGAAGACGTTACTGGAGAAAGATATGCAGAAACTAAGAAAATAAAAAGATTAAACTATAAATGTAAGAAACGCTGATAAAACGGCAGCAGTCGACTAGAAGTAGGAGTCCTCAGAGGTCCGATCTGTCGGGTCAATGGTGGAAAAGAACTGGGGATGGGCCGGGGACTCCCTTTATACCACAGGTCGGACGTCAGCATGCAGACAGCAGGGGCGGTCCCCCGCTGTATACTCTTACCTAGAAGTTTTCCATGTGGTCCTAGAGCCTGGCGGCTAAGTCCTACCGGTTACTGCCTGCTGCAAGAGCGCCCTACAAGTAAGATCTGAGTACAGCCTGAGAGGGGTCCGGGTATCTACATCAGAGAGGGAAGAGAAGGATCTTAGAGTGATGATTACTAGTGACCTGAAGCACTCCATGGAACGTAGGAAAGCTTCAGCAAAGGCAAATACAATGTTGGACTGGACTGCACTGCCAGAGGGATCAACAACAGGGGAGAGGAGGTAATACTGCCCTTGCACAGGTCACTAGTGATGTCGCATGTGGAGTAATGTACAGTGCTGGTACCCATACCTTAAAATGGACATTAACCTGCTGGACACAGCCCAAAGAAGGGCAAACAAGATAATCATGGTCGTGGTAACTATGAGGGAGACGCTGAAGGCCCTGAACATGTACTCCCCTGGTGGGAGGAGAGAGACATGACTAAGACCTCAAGTATCTGAAAAGGAATAAAACTAAGGTGGATAAGGAGGGTCTCTTCAAGCTTACTGGGAAACAGAAACACAAGGAGACAGTCTCAAGATTTGGGGGTGCAAGGAGGTTTAGGAAAGTGGCCAGAAGGCACTGCTTCATGGAAAGGGTGGTGGCAGACTGGAATATGCTTCCGGAGGAGGTGGTTTCGTTAAAGATGCTGGGTAGCTTCAAGAGAGGCTGGAACACAGTTGAGGGGAAAATACAGGTCAAGGGAGGGGGAAGGGCAGACTGGACAGACCTAATAGCCATATTCTGCTGGCTTCCTCGTGTGGTGTTTATTTTGATTTTCCTTTTGTTTAAAGCAAAACTGTCAGCTTTTTCAACATTTTTCTTAACTTCGCACCCTGCTCCCTCTGGTGTCCTAGAGTCTAGATATCACACCTGGTCACCCTACTGTAGCAAAAAGCAGTAACAATGGTGTTTTTGGCATGAGCGAAGTTCTATTTGATGCACATGCCCAGAGTCACTGCTCAACTTCTGAAAGTGCAATTTCTTTTAGATATACCATTATTTCAGATATATCCATCATTTGCTCCTACAACTGGTATTTCCAAGGACAGTGCCACTCCAAGCATATTTTCTGTTAAACTTGGAAAAACTAGAATTTGCTCATGAATGAGCATACTGGCACTCCGGCGCTATATACACATATAAACGCGCGGTCCATGATGGCAGGGAAAATAGCTGAAATTAATAAAACTCTACTTTTTTGCCAAAACACCATTATTACTGCTTTTGCTACAATGGAGTGACCATGTGTGTTATCTGTGACTCTGCAGGACACCAGAGTGAGTAGGATGCAGAGGTAAGAAAATTGATGGAAGAGGCGACAGTGTCCCTTTAATTTTATGCCTGATCTACTTTTTACATATAAATGTTTGTAATGGCGCCCTGAGCCTCAGGGAAAGGGCACCAGACACCAACAACCTCAACGACGACAAGAACAACAACGACGGAGGGGATAAGGAGCAACCGGGTAACTACAGGGTCATCAGCCGTACATCTACTGTGAGTAAACTGATGGAGACTAGTCAAGGAGGACCTAGTGGACTACTTGGAGAGAAATAGGTTTCAGGATAGTAAGCAGCCCAGAGCTGTGGCAGGACTTCCGGACCAACCTAACCGTATTCTTTCACTGGGCAACTAGAGCAGTGGATAAAGGAAAAGCAGTGGATTAACTGTACTCTACTTTGATTTCAGCAAAGCTGCTCAACTCTGCCACACAGAAGGTTGCTGAAGAAGTTAGATGATATGGTGCAGCCAAAGACCTAGTTAAATAGGTTGGAAGTTGGCTGGTGGGGAAGAGACAGCACAGCACAGGGTAACCATGATTATTTAGAGCCAACAGGGAAGATCCTCATGAGACTGGCTTACGGCACTGAGCACGTAGTCACAGGAGGCCAGAAGAGAAAGGTGGCTATAGTTCCAGAAATGACTGAACAAGCTACTGAGGAATTATTCAGCAGGAATGACCAATCAAAATACTGGACATGAGTAGAAGCTGGGGAAAAGGGATAATTCGGAGGGACATGAGAATGTTTCACTTTACAGACAGAATAGTTGGGGGTGAAGAGTCTACGGCAGAGGTGGTAGAGCAAAACCATTAATGGTTTGAATTGCACCTAGGACAGAGTGAAGGCTTAACAGTTACTCAGGGAGGTAGACGAAGCATGGGTCAAGAGGGAGGAGAAGGAAAAATACCCACTGGACAACAAGCCTTGGCACACGATAGGTATAACTGAACAGACTGGATGGACCAATGGTCTCTTCCTACCTATAGTCTATATTTCTAACATATACCAATGCTACAAGAAAAAAAATTACTGAACTATAGTTCTTGTAATAGATTTTTCATCTGATTATCACTTTAAGCAGATAGCCTGCACATATTCTCTGCCCTAGAACTCTCAATAGTCTGAACCCATCCAAGCACTGAATATACTACCCTTGAGTCTCAACTGGCTCAATTAGCAAAGACTCTGTTTTGGCATCCTTTGTTTACTGCTGTTTCCACCTTTATTATTCCATTTATTTTCTGTTTACCGTTATCAAACTGTTTTCAATGTCATTTCAACTGTAAAGCACTCCGTTACAGAAAGGTACTAAGAACAAAATACATCATACCAAAATACAGAGCTACTTAGAACTGGAAAAATCATTTCTAGCTGTACACCTCAGACAGTCCAAACAAGCACGTTCTGTCCTAATTTTTTTTTTTTTTTTTTTTAAGTTAACAGGTTTTCTCTCTGTGGGTTGCAGGTAGGTGGCTGTCAACAATGTCTCTGCTCCCAGAGCCACTTGGAGTCCCCCCGTAGAAGGGGAGGGCAGTCCCCCTCCCAGTACACAAATCTACAGCTGGCAGCCGGGCGCTATGCAGAAAGAGGAGAGCGGGCACAACTTCATTAAGCCAGTCCCAACCCCTTCATCTGTTTTTCTTGGCCCTCCCCTTTGCTGGGATGTGCACACGGGCATGTAAAGGTGGAGACATGCACATTCCGGAGTCCCACAGCTCCCTCCTTACCTTGCTGCTCCCATTCTACCATCAGGCCTCCACTTGGTGGCAGTCATGCAGCAGAGCAAGCAATCCTCCTCCTGAGAGAAAAGGCAGTCCAGCGAATGCCCGATTCTCTCCCAGCCAGCCCCAGTGACCCAAGATCGCTCAGATCTTGGGCCACTGGTAATAGCTAGTGGGCCTAACCACTGCAACACTGGGCTGGCCTGTCCTCCTCATTTTCCAGCAGCAGTACATACTGGGCCAAACTCAGCCAGTTGAACCAATGCCTGCTGTGGTATCATTTTTGGCAACAGCACAGCAGAAATACTAAATACATAAAATGTTACAATGGAAAATAACATGCCAGTGTTGAAAGCAATGAAATGTGGTGGTACAGAATGAACACTGACCGTTAGCCCTACCATGTCCGATTACTATTCTACCTGCTCCCAGTAGAAAATATGGTAATGAGGATACAATTAACCACAGAATGCATATGGTGTAGCTTTAACAGAAATAGCCATGTCCTCAAAAACAAAAATGTGACACCCCCAATTTTCCCCCCCTCTTCAATTTACCTTTATTCCCCATGCCCCCACCCTGAATGCATCGGGATCAACACAGCCACGCCCCTCTTCTGGCTGGGAGGGCAGGCAAGTAGCTTTCTTTATGGCCAATGCTATGCTGCTCCTTGGTCACTTGGCAGGGGATGCATGAATGACAGGTATGGCCTGTGCCATCCCTCCCAGAGAGCTGAGCAAAGTCCATGGCTCCAGCCCCAACCTAGAATTTTATTTTGGCTACCAGATTTATCGACTGGTAGTTCAAGTGGCTATCTGAAACTAAACAATGTATAATGCATATATCTACAGAGTGACTTCAAACTTACCGTAACAGTAGATCTTCGAAAGTCACTCTTGCAACAGGTCATTACACATGGGATTGCAGCCGCAGGCGTCATTTCCTCCCGGATGACTTCTTAGAAGTTGAGCTTGAGACCTCCCCCCAGCATTACCACGTGACGTCTACCTGGCAAGTATAAAGGGGGAGGTCCCAGCTACTACTCAGTTCTTTTCCATCCTGGCGATCGAATGTGAAAACATATCCTAGGCTTCCGATGGGAACCGAGGAGGGAAATCAAGGCAACAGCTCATAGTCTCGTAAAGACAGGAGCAAGGAATCCTTCTGATGTAACAGCAAAGGAGGAGGAGGATGGGGCTGCATGACCTGCTGCTAGACATACTCTAAAGATCTACTGTCATGGTAAGTTCTTACGCAACTATGCGATCTTCTGCGAGGCATTACACATGGGAAGATTCCCAAGCAGTGGGAGGAGGAGGAAGCGAATCATTAGGGCTTTAGGACAGGAGGCCTTGTAGAACGGCCTGTCCAAAAACGGTCCACTTCTTAGAAGTGATGTCTAGACTTTAATGCTTGAAGGTATGTACAGTAGACCACGTGGCAGCTTTGCAAATATCCAAGGCAGAAATGCCGTGGAAATATGCTGTAGAGGCAGCCATGCCTCTGGCAGAATGAGGTTTTACAACTCGAGAGGTTTTTCGTATTTTGCATAGATAAACGTATGCAGTTGGCCAACCATGTGGACAAGCACTGCTTTGAAACACTAACGCCCTTGTTTCCACGGATGAAAGAAACAAAAAGTTGCTCAGTTTTTTACAACTGTGAAGTGTGGAGAAGGTAAATGCTCAATGTTCTATGCACATCGAGAGTATGAAGCAGGGCTGCCCCTAGATTCGTAGGCTCCGCAAAGTACACGGGTAATTAAATGTCTGATTTAAAGTAAATTCAGAAATGACCATTGGCAAAAATGACGGGTTAGTAAGTAAAGACAACCGGTTGTGATGAAATTGCAGGTATGGAGGTTTGCACATTAGTGTGTGTAACTCAGAGACACGTCTGCCTGATGTAATGGCAACTAAAACAGTTTTCCAAGATAGATAACAGAGGTAGCTGGATTCAGCAGACTCAAATGGACTCAGTCAATTTTTCAAGCACAAAATTCAAATCCCACGCAGGAACTGGATCCCGGATAGGGGGATACAGGTGCAGAATACCTTTTAAAAAAGGTTTGAATCAAAAGGTAACTGGGACAAAACAAAAAAATTACTCACCTTTGTAATTGTGTTTCTTCTAATGGAGCCTTGCTGTATTCTGACTATTTGCAGTTAGCTCCAGCCTTTAAACTGCTCCAGAGAACAAAGGGTTAACTTTCTATGCAGTGTATAGAATGCTGAGCTCTAGCTCGGTTGAGGTCTCCGTCTGCAGCCCTTTGAAACCCAACCGTCAGATTCTTACAAGGAGAAACTCAGTAACTATACTATGTGGAAATTGTAAAATTTTTAACACGCCAACTGGCAAAGAGTTTTGGATTCCCCAAGAAGACTCAAGTCTGGAAACCCAAAACTAAAAACCAATCCAAACAGGATAACAATACAATAAAACACCCAAATAAAAGGGAGAGTGTGCCAGAAGCACCTCTGGGGTGCAACACTGCACCTGCCCACCCACTTCCCAAAAACCAGGTTCTGAGAGGGGAGGCAGAGAGGGAGGTCAGAATACAGCAAGACTTCATTAGAAGAAACAATTACTGAGGTGAGTAATTTTTTCTTCAAACATGAAGTCTTGCTGTATTCTGACCATCTGCAGACTACCAAGCAGTACCTCCATGGAGGAGGGAGAGAACCTACTTTGGGAATAGGCTCTGAAGTACTGCTGTGCCAAACCAAGATCGCTCCTAGCCTGGATTTCCAGAGAGTAATGCTTGGTAAAGGTATGGACTGTTTTCCAGGTGGCTGCTTGACAAATTTCTAAGAGGGATATCCCCTGGCAGCAGCCAGGGAAGCAGCTGTAACTCTTGTAGAGTGAGCCCTCAGGCCTGAGGGTGGAATCTTTCCCAGTTTCTCATAGCAGAATTGTATACAAGACACAATCCACCTGGCAATAGTTCTCTTGGTGGCAGGTTTGCCCTTTCCCACTCCTCCATAAGTGAGGAACAACTACAGGGAATCAAACCTGTGACCCTTGGTATGCTCTATGTAGTAGCTAAGGGCTCTTTTAACATCTAAACTGTGTAGCCTCCTCTCTCCTGAGGAAGAATGATCAGTGAAGAAGACAGGAAGAGACAGACTGATTCAAGTGGAAGTCTGAAACCACTTTAGGTAAAAACCTTCTATTGGTTCTAAGGACCACTTTATCTCTATGGAATGAGATAAAATCAGGTTCCACTGACAGGGCTTGCAACTCACCGATACATCTGGCAGAGGTTATGGCTACCAAAAAACACAGTTTTCCAAGTCAAGTACTTAAGCTCTGCTGAGGACATAGGCTCAAAGGGAGGTTGCATCAGTTGAGCAATGCAAACATTCAAGTCCCAGGCAGGGGCAGGACCCCTAAAGAGATGACTGGTATGAAGCAATCCCTTGAAAAATGTACAGAACACAGGATAAGATGATAGTGAGGAAGACTTCCCCACTGACAGAAAAGCAGAGAGAGCTGTCAAGTGTACCTTGAGAGTAGCTGGTCTGAGGCCTAGGCCATTAAGATGGACCATATAATCCAGAACTGTAGGCAATTCAGCAGAGTCTAGGGAAATATGCTTCTTGGAACACCAAATGCCGAATCTTTTCCATTTGGAGTTATAAGTCTTTCTGGTGGAGGGTTTTCGAGACGCTTTGAGAATATCCAGAACCTCCCAAGACACATGCAAATCTGCAAACTAACTCTTCAAGAGCCACACCTTGAGATTGAGAGACCGAAGATCGGGGTACCAAATCCTCCCGAGAGGAGATTAACAGATTGTAATTCCTGGGAAAAGACAGGGGAAGATGGACTGCTAGAGACAGCAACAGGGTGTACCAAGGCTGCCTGGCCCAGTCTGGAGCAATCAGAATCACCTTCCAAGGTTGTGACCTTATTTTGACTAGAACTTTGAACAGAAGAGGAAAGGGAGGGAAGGCATACAGAAATTTCCCTTCCCAGTTCAGAATCAGAGCATCCAGAGGGACTGAACCCAAGACTGGGGGTCTGCAACAAAACAGAGGAAGTTGGTGATTGTCTGGGGCTGCAAAGAGATCTATCTCTGGAGTGCCCCACTTTGAAAAAATCACTCTCAAACACCAGGGGGGTCCAGGGACCATTCGTGATGGCCCTGGGAGATCCTGCTCAGTGCATCTGCCAGCACATTGTCCTTTCCTGGAAGGTGGACTGCTATCAGAGAGGTCTGCAAGGAATAAGCCAGGGACCACAATTTCATGGCTTCCGTGCACAAGGCCGTGGACCGAGTGCTTCCCTGCTTGTTGATGTACCACATGGTTGTGGTATTGTCTGTTCTGACCTGAACCACCTTGTTCTGCACAGTCTGAGAAAAGGCTTGCAGGGCCAGAAAAACTGCCCTGAGTTCCAGGAGACTGATATGAAGAAGGGACTCCTGAGGGGACCACAGTCCCTGGGCTGTGAGCGTTCCAGATGAGCTCCCCCCCAACCCAAACAGGGAAGCATCTGTGGTAAGGACCACCAAATGAGACTGAGTGACAAATGGGACCCCTTGCCTTAAGTTGTGCTGATCCTGCCACTATTGAGGGCTTGGATCAGCCCAAGTCACTGGAATGAGTTTGGTAAGAGTATCCTTCTTTGGGACCAAAAGCCCTCAGATGGAACCGAATGTCCCTCATCTGAAATCTTGCCCCTTGGACCACTGCTGTAGAAGCTGCCATATGGCCCAAGAGCTGAAGGAAGTGCCTTGCTGGTGAGACACCTGAAGGCTGAAGGAAGAAGCCAGTTCCACAAGGACTCTTGCCCTTTCTGGGAAGAAAGGCTCTTGCTTTGCTCTGCCCTATAAAGGTAAGGAGCTGCACTGGTTCGAGGACTGACCTGGGAAGGTTGAGAAGAAACCCCAGGGAAAATAGTACTTGCTGGGTCACTAGCAGGTCTCAGTTGACTTGGTCTGGAGACTGACCCACTGTGAGCCAGTGGTCAGATAAGAAAGATGGAAATCTTCTGCCTTCTTAAAAGGCCATTACTACTGCCAGGCACTTTGTAAAAACCCTTGGGGCTGATGTTAGGCCAAAGGACATTGCTTTGAACTGATAATGGCCTGAGGGCAACATGAACCTGAGGTACTTTCTGTGGGAGCACCTGATAGGAATGTGAAAGTAGGCATCTTTGAGGTCCAGGGAGGCTAGCCAGTCCCCTGGCCTTAGAGAGCGAAGGATTATTCCCAGAGTCACCATCCTGAACCCTGGTTTGAAAAGATGTTTGTTCAGGTATCTTAGATCTAGGATGGGTCACCACTCCCTGTCTTTTCGGGTAAGGAAGTACCTGAGTACGGACCTTTGCCCCAGTGTAGGGAACTCTCTCTAGCCCCTAGGGCCAGAAGAGATGAAACCTCTGCCTCTAGAGCAAGGGTTTTGGAGAGACTTGCAGGTGGAAAAGCTCTGGCTCATCTTGGAAATTTTTGAAGCAGAGAACCAGTCCGTGGCTTACCACCTTCCAGGACCCACTTGTCTGAAGCAACAGACACCCAGTCCTGACCGAAATAGCCAGCCTGCCCCACAGGGATAGGAGAGCTGACCCGACAGACCCCTCTAGGGTGTCTGCTTGGCAGGGGCCTTAGGCGGAGGAGTGGATGCAGCCCTGCTCATCCCACTTCTGCCTCTCCCTCTGAAGAACCCCCTCTGAGAAAAGGGAGAAGAGGCCTGTGCTTGGTAGAAAGGCCTATGAAAAGGCCTGCCCCTGCCCCTAGAATGCTGCCTTTGAGGAGTTGCCTGCCTCTTCTTGGCCTGTGCACTCCTATAAGTGGTCTTATATTCCTCCATTTTCTTCATGTAATTCTGTCTGCTCCCCAAACAGAGAATTACCTTCCACAGGGAAATCCATGGCCTTAGCCTGGGTGTCCTGTGAGAGGCCAGTACATCTGAGCCAAGCCATTCTCGAAGAGCCACAGATGTAGTCATGACTCTTGATGACACATCACTGGAGTCCACAGCAGCATGAAACTGTACCTTAGATGATGCCTCCTGGACTCTGGGATGTCCATCATCTCTACAAAATCAGGCTCCTCGTGATCCTCTGTAGCTTCCTCCATAGGAAGCTGAAGAGTTTCAGCCACTTTCCTGTAAAACAAAAAGTGGGAAGGGGACTCGGAGCCTAGGAGGGGAAACACCAGAAGGTCTGTCTGGGGAGATGTCCGGTTCAATGGGCACATCCAGACTTTCTGCTCTATCATAATCTTCTTGTTCAAAATCCCCCTCCTCCTCCTCAAATTCTGGTTCATAAAAATCTTCAGGGGCATACTCCTGAACTGGTGGAACCGACCGAACAGAGCCCCTAGCTAACGGAGCCGGATCGGACAGAACCGGACGAAGCGATTCAACAATCCGAATCACTCTGGCAATCTCCTCAGTGGTCGGAACATGAACCTCTGGATCCGAACCAGCTGACTTGTCTTTTTTTTTTGTAGGAACCGATCCCTCAGGATCAGCTCTCCTCTTGCCCAAAGGAGTATTGCCCTGGTCAGAGGGCACTCCTTCTGGTTCATTTGGAACCAAACCAGGCTGGCCATCCGGGTCAGCGGACTTCTCGGCTTCCTTTTCCTAAGTCTACCTAATCTCTTTTCTAAGGTAGTTTTAGGAAAATTATCGAGTGCTCAAACCCCAGACAAACACAGGTGGTGTGAAGTTAGGCCTTGTAGCAAAGACTTCCCCACACTCACTGCAGTTTGAAACCAGTGGGCCCTGTTTTTTCTTGGGTTTCTCAGACATGGCCAACCTACTCAAACTTACCCTTTTTTCGGCAACCGCCAAGCAAGACTCCCTTATCGGTTCCTAACCGTGTCACGGTGTTGGAAAAACATCTAAATTACTTTTTTTTTTTTTTTTTTAGAACCGATAAGGACCGGTAACCACACACTAAAGTAAAGCACAGAAAATCAATATAAGGGATCGGTTCAACCAAACCGATCGAATAAACTTACAATTTCCACACAATAATCAGGAAACCACTATTTAGTACTCACGGTACCGTTAGACAGAGCCTGAACTGACTATGCAGGTTAAATTCGGACTAATTTCAACTTAAAACCGACACTTTAACAGACTTTGAACTGAGCTGAAGGAGAAATCTCCGAGGCGACTGTTTAGTGGTAGATAAAGAATCTGACAGTTGGGTTTCAAAGGGCTGCAGACAGAGACCTCAACGAGCTCAAGCTCAGCATTCTATGCACCGCATAGAAAGTTAACCCTTTGTTCTCAGGGCAGTTTAAAGGCTGGAGCTAACTGCAGATAGTCACAATACAGCAAAACTTCATTTTGTTTGAAGGATGTTGTCCACAGGTAAATGAAATGACACAATGGCGAAAAGTGGACTTTCACAGAAAAATATTTCAGTCCACCCTCCGCAAGGAGAGCAAATAATCCAAGATGCACTATGGGGAACACTCATAAGGATCCAAGTCCAGTGTGGACACCCAAATAGAGAAGAGTTTCCACTTCATGGAATAGGAAGACAGAGCAGACCGCTTCCTAGCAGCCGAAGAACTTCTGCCACCTTTAGGAACACCGAGCTGAGAGGACTATGTCCTCAGAAGCCAGGCATGCAAATGGAGGAAGTGAAGGTCCGTGTGTAGCAGGGAGCCTTGTGCCTGGGACAGTAAAGCCCAGCATTCAGCAGAGGTATGGGCTCCGGTTCAGAGAGCTGTAGAAGTAGAGAGAACCAAATCTATCTTGGCCGGAATGGCACTATGAGAATCATAGACGCCCCATCCTGGACCAGTTTGAGTAGTACTCTCTGAACAGGCAGAAAGGGTGAAGAGGCATAAAAGTAATCTTCCTGTCCAGGAAAGAAATAATTTGTCCTGCTACACAGTTCCAGGACCTCGCTAACAGAGAGCAGTGAAGTGGTGTTTTGCAGAGTGGCAAATGGGTCCAACACTGGTTGGCCCCACAGGTGGAAGACGTCGCTTAGAACGTTGGATAAGCTTTCCACTCATGGGCCTGGGCAGTGGATCTGCTCAGGGCATCCGCCAGAGTGTTGGACACCCTGGGGATGTGTACTGCCAGAAAAGGATATTTCTCTGGATGCCCAACACCACACCTTCATCGATTCTCTGCAGAGAGGATAGGAATGGTGCCTCCTTGCTTGTTTAGGTAGTGAGCCACTGTACAACTGTGACTGCACTTGAATGCAACCGGGGGGAGGGGGAACTGCCCTCGGCTCCAAGACACTGATGTAGAGGCGGTCCTTCATTGGCGTCCAAGATCCCCGGGACCAGAAGTGCAGGAGATGTGCACCCCACCCAGTCAAGGAGGCATCTGTAGTCAGTATGAGATTCAGGACAGGAGGACGGAATGGCATGCCTTGCATTAAGTTGTCTCTGGACTTCCACCATTGTAGAGCTTGAAGAGCCAGGGAAGACATCAGGACCAGGGCATCAAAAGCATCCTTCTGGTCTCACTGGACTCTTGTGGGACCACTGAAGGACCCTCATATTTAACCTGGCATTGGGGACCGTCTGTATCATGGCCGCCAAATGTCCCAGGAGGTAGAGGTAGTCTCGTGCAGAGACCAACCTGCTGGACTCTAAATCTGCATGCCAAAGCAATCCGGGTGTCCGCTCGCACTATGGGCAGATGCACCTTCCCCACAGAGGTGTCCAACACAGCTCAGATATATTGGAAGCGTTAGAGTCCATTTTGGACTTCGGATAGTTTACCACTATCCCCACCTGGTCGAACAACTGCAGGGTTCGAGAAAGTATGAGCAATAGCTGTTGGCTGGAGGACGCTTTCAGGAGCCAGTCGTCCAGGTAAGGAAAGATACAGAGACCGTCCCTGCGGAGGGCCGCTGCAACCACAGATAGGCATTTGTAAATACTCACAGGCCGAGGAAAGGCCGAAAGTGAAGGCTCTGAACTGGTAATGAGGACCCTGAAACATGAAACGAAGAAACTGCCTATGGGCCAGGTGCATCAGAATATGGAGGTATGCATTCTTCATATCCAGAGAGCAGAGCCAATCTCCCGTATTCAGCAAAGGGAGAAGCGTCGGAAGAGACACCATCCAGAACTTTTGGTATATGATGTAAAGGTTGAGGCACCTCAGATCTAAAATGGGGCGTAAATCCCCCGTATATTTGGCAACCAGGAAAAAAGTGGGAGTAAAATCCTGCACCATTCTGAGGAAGGGAAACTGGTTCGATGGCCTTTTTTGAGAGCAAAGCATTAATTTTAGTCCACAAGACCAATGCTTGGTTGGGGGCGGTAGTGAGAGACCCTGGGTGGCAAAGGAAGAGGTATCTCCGTGAACTCCAGCGTGTCCCCTGTTGTGATCAACTGCAGGAGCCACCAGTCGGAGGAGACAGCTTGCCACCCTGGCAGGCTCAGGGAAAATCTGCCCCGGCGGCCGTGGGTGGGTCTCTAGTCCCACGACAGAGAGCGACCTTCAGGCTAAGGCTGGCAGCCCTGCTGAGGCACTGGGGACCTAACAGTGTTTCTGAGCATTTCTAGGACCTAGCAATACGTAATTGAGGTTCTCTCTTATTGGGGTGGTCTTTTGAGCCATGTGGCCGGCTCCTGTGGGGCGACCCTCGAGGAGCCCCTGAAGGCCGCTTTGGCTTTAGGGACGGTCATGGTCCGTACCGATTGAAGGGTAGGGACCAGAGTCTTGTAAGTCTTTTCAATATGTCTTGGGTCTGTGGACGAACAGCTGAACCCCTTTAAAAGGAGCATTCAGGATAGATTGCTGCTATCGTCCTGTGAAAATCCTGACACCCCGAGCCAGGCTTGTCGGTGGACACACTCTCCTGCAGAGGACATCTGAGCCATAATGTCAATGACATTATAAGTGGCCCTTGACAGGTGGCAGCATACAGCTCCCATAGTAGACATTTGACCATCAGCTTTTCCTGGACAGAACCCTGGGAGGTATTGGACTGTCACCTGGGAGGACTTTAGGATTTCCTCCTGATATTTCAGGAGGAGTCCCATGTAATTAAGTATATATTGAGTCACGTGGCCAAAACGCTTTCCACCCATAACATCCCATTTCTTGAACTCCTCAATGGGGGCTGAGCTCTCATGTGCTGAGGCCTAGAGGACCCATCATGTGCAGCACTGATCACCACGAGTCTCGCTCAGGCGAAACACAAAACAAAGGCAATCACAAACTTCTAATAAATCCCTATCAACCCTTACAATTAGAAATCTTGAAAACTGCTTCCATACATAAAATATAGCCTCTTCAAAAGTCCACCAAAGATGGGGACAACCAGGTGGGGCATTCCAGCACACCTATGTACTGAGCCAATTTCTTCCTAGAAGCATCCTGCTCAGTGCACTGGAAACCAAACGTTTTCTAGAGGTGGATCATAATGTCTGAAAATGTTGGGTCATCTGGCCGAGAACAAGGGAGCTCAGAGGTAGATTCCCCCTGAACAGAGGAGGACTGAGGGGAATCCTTGTGGTCCATGTCGTCATCCTCCAGGTCAGACAGATCCCAGTCCTGCAGGAAAGGGTCCTCCATGTCTATGTCCTGAGTGTATACACCCAAGGAGACAGGGGAACAGCCATCCGCTAGGCCAAGAGAGGCCGAGAGGGAGCAGAGACCTGAGTCGACCCCTCACTAGGGGCGGCGGGGGCAGAGTCAGGTCCAGATAGTACTCACTAGAGCCTGGACATCAATCATGGCCATCTGCCCAACGAAGTAGCCGGGCAGATTAGACAGAGTAAATGGGGATCACTGACGGAATGGGGCAGGCAGTGGAACCAAATGTGGAGCAGTCGATGAGGGGTGTGTTTTTTGTATGACCCCAGGATCGTCTACGAGGGCACCAGCATTAAGCCCTGTGAGGCAAGGCTGGTCATCGACGATGGGCCTGGAGCCCCTGCCATGGACAATAGAAACGTCAGACGGACTGCAAGCAATAGTCAACAGGCTGTAAGGTATCGTTGACGACAGTATCTTCGACAAGCCTGAAGCCATCGTCGGACGATGGCCAGACAGCACTGAAGGGGGAAGGCAGCTTTGGACGCTGCAGTATAACCCCAGGACCCACCGTCGACGAGGGAAGAGAGAAGCCCACAATCATCGGTGTAATGGGGCAGCCTTCTCTATACTCACTTGTGTGTGCCTTCGTCCGATGAGGGAGCAGTAGAAACATGCTGTCGTCTTTGATGTATGTTTCTTACCAGTACCTTGTGCCGTCAATGTGCAGGGTCACCCATGGAGCGGTGAGACAGAGATGAGGACATAGAAGATTCCCTGGCTGTGGAGCATTGCTGCTGCTCCAGGAGGGCAACCTTTTGCTCCATGAGGAACTCAAGGAGCTGCTGAATCCTTCAACGTTTGTGGCCTTGTTGAACCTGTTGCAGAAGACACTACCTGGAGTCGTGTTCAGGACCAAGGCAATGAACACAGACTTCGTGGAGGTCTTCCTTAATGATTCTGTACCACAGCGACATCTTGAAATAAGGGATCCAAAGACATTAGTATATGAACTTACAGTAAATTTTGGTGGTGGGAACTCTTCTTGACCACAGGAAAGCAGAGCTCGAAGGAAGAGGACTTGTTGCATGCAGGTTGCGTTTGAAAGAACTGAGGAGTAGCTGGGACCTCCCCTTTATACCTGCCAAGTAGACACCAGGTAGTAGTACTGGGGGGAGGTCCCAGGGTAGACTGCTAAGAAGACAACCAGAGGAAATGACACCTGCAGCTGTAATCCCATGTGTAATGACCTGCTGCAAGAGACTGCCTCGAAGATCTGCTTATACATATCACTCCATTCCAACTAAAGAGCTCACTACCATGTTTTCTAGACATGTTTACTACCTATTCTAAGGAAAAAAAAAAATAATGAGCATAAGTTTAAAAAATGGAAGTTAGGAATAATCAAAGATGAATTACATCATAAACAGAACTTACCATTTTATCCATGCCTTTTGGCCCAAGACTGGTCCGAACGCAATCAGCAACAGCTAAAGGGAATGCAAGAAAAATTAGCTTAACAAATTATTTTGATTCTGCGCCTTTCTCATAAATGTATTTATTGAAAGCGTTTTACCAGGAAAGGTCTACTGAACTACAGTGTCTTGGGAGGAACAGGAACGTAGGGAAGCACAAAATATTGATAATTTAGCAGCAAAATCTGTAATTTTACCTACCCGAGTCCAGCCAACCTGCTCTCTGCCCCCTCTCCAGCAAGCACTAGGCAGGCTCAGAGGCCCCTCCCTCTGTCCCTTCTCATGACTTGCCCCGGCAATCAGTCTACGTCATGCTCTTTCGGCACCTGTCACCCCTCCCCAACTCACAGTGCCGTGAGTTTCCCGAACAGTCACTACTAATGCTGGCTGCCTAACCATACCCCTCACACCCCACCATTTTACTCTAGCATATCCTCTCCGCTCCAGCCTCCCCTCACCCCACCAATTCTCCCTATACCTTATCATCCCTCTTCCCCACCCTCTCACCTCCACATAGTACCCCTCTCTCTCTCTCATTACCTCCCTTCTTCACCCCTCTGCCAGCTATCCCCTCCCTCTGAACTACTGACAAAGGTACTTGTGGCTGCTTATTTCCCCCTATTAAATGTTGACTACAAAATTTTTACGGCCATAGTGGCAGCTAGACTTAACCCCCTACTAGCAAACATAAGACATCCCGATCAAACAGGATTCATAGAGGGAAGGCAGGCCCCAGAGGGAGTCAGGCACACCATACACATAACAGACACCATTAACAAACAACATATCCCTACCTGTATCATGAGCCTGGACACCAAGAAGGCATTCGATAGGGTCACCTGGAGTTTCTTTTTCATAGTCCTGCAGAGGATGGGCTTCCCCCAGCTTTCGTAGAGGCCATTAAAGCCCTGTATGCATCCCCACAGGCCTGGGTTAGGGTGAACAGGGGAATCTCACAGAGATTTGATTTGGGAAGAGGCACCAGACAGGGATGTCCACTTTCACCTTTGCTCTTTGCAATATACATAGAACCCCTGGCATAGGCCATCAGAGAAGATCAAAGTATTGGGGGAATAGTGACTGGAGGGGAGGAGCACAAAATATCACTTTACGGGACCATGTCCTCATGTGCCTGTCCAATCCAGATACATCTATTCCAAGACTATGGGAGATCCTTGATAAATTTGGCCAATACTCAGGGTACTCTCTCAAACACAAAACAGAACTACTCTAATTTCATTACCACCCCTCCCAAGCTATACAGCAACTAATCCCAACAAAATAACAACTAAAAGATAAAATACTGGCACCCAAATACCCAGAAACCTCACTGCATTGTTTACGCTCAATTTTGAACCCCCGTTACATCAAATTAGAGAAGATACAAGGGTTGGAGGCGCCTAAATTTTCCCCTCTACTCCAAAATTTAGACAGTTACAATGAACATTCTCCCCAGATACCTTTACCTCTTCCAGTGTTTACCACTGAAGATACATCACAATCAATCTCAAATCTGGCAGAGAATGATTTCACAGTTCATATGGAATAATAAAGCCTGTCTAACTGGACTCTGAGGTGCATATAAATGTATTTTCTCTGTTTCAGGAGATACTCAGACTGTGGCTCTGTGGCTTGGAGCTGGTATACCTTGTAAATTGTACTGTTCTTAGTCTTGGTGTCTCTATGTATATATATATTCCTGTACATATCTTAACTGTGCTTACTGTCTACTGGTTATGTTCACATGGTTCTATTTGACTCTGTATACTGCCTAACCTGTGTCATGTCCTCTGTACTTACCTGGTCAACAAAACCTAAATAAATAAATATATATATATATACACATACACTTTACATATACATATATATATACTGTACATACACACATATATATATCTCTCTAATAACTTTTATTTATATGGCGTGATTCAAACAATCTCTATATCTATATCTTTGCCGACATCGGGTGACCAATCCCGTGCTGGCAATACAACCTCCACCTCGACCCCTACCCCCAACAGTGTGGGACACTGGGGAGCCCACCCCAGTGTCCTGAAATAATGGTGAACTTCATGTAACAAAGGAAACAGTCCCAGACTTTTTTAACCTGGAAAGAAGAAATGGTCCCTTGTCATCTCTCTGTCCCTTCCCCATCCAGACCATCCCTCTGTACCCACCTCCCCGCTACCCCATACTTACCTCCAGAGGTCAGTGGCTGCAATCTTCTCTGGACCGGGAAACATCTGCACTCTTCAAAGCTGCAACACGAACTGAAGAATCAAATTAAGTGCCATAAATGGCTATGTCATTTTGAACTTATGTTGATATCTCTGCCATTTTTCAACATTTTCCCACCTCATGATCACCGACACTGTCGTTTTGTTACTCAGTCCTGAAAGGTGATTTCACAGTCACTGCGCGGAATTACCTTTCAGGACCGATAAATAAAATAACTGTGCCAGCGTTCATGAGGTGGGGTCCCAAAAAGCCCATGCTGAAAATCTGGTTAAAAAAATCCCCAAAATAGCTGTGTTACAAGTGTGCATCATGCAGTTTCTACGCAGGCTCATAACTTTGGCAATTTACAATATTTTGACTTCAAATTTTCAACACTGCCATTTTTACACACCACCTCATGAATAGTACAGCTGTCATTCTTCACATCCTGCACGAAATATGTTTTTGCCACTGTGGCGCAGAAAAGTACAGTTATGTAAGAACTTACTGTAACAGTAAATCTCCGAGAACAGCTCTTGCAGCAGGTTACACCATTAGGACTGAAGCTGGCAGGCAGCAGGACCCCACTACATACAGCGGGGGACCGCCTCCAATGTCGGCCCCCGGCGTCACATACATCATAAAAAGGGGCCATCCCTCAGTTCTCCCACTGGAGACTCCGACATAGCGATGTGATTCTGATGTGGAGACAGAGGATCCGCTTCCAGAGGAAGACCAATGTTAATTATTATTAATATTGCTAAAATAGTTGACCTCCTGAGGGTAAGGTGGGTGGGAAAATGCCTGCTGCGAGAACTGTTCTCAATCTACTGTTACGGTAAGTTCTTACGTAACTGTACTATCTTACTTCGAGAAACTGCTCTTGCAGCAGGTTACACCATTAAGACAGAGTCCCAAGCAGTGACAGGTATTACCCCTAAATCTGGGAGGAGGATACAGAAGGGTGAAGGAACCCTTCATGAAGAAGCCCCTGCAGAATTGTGAAGCCAAAGCCGCTCTGCGCCTAGAGGCAATGTCCAGACTGTAACGTCTGATGAATCTGTGCACTGTACTCCAAGTAGCGGCTGCACAAATAGTAGGTGCTGAAACATTTTTTAGGGAAGTGAATGAGGTTGCCATCCTCCTAGTAGAATGGCCCTTTACCGGTCCCAGTAAGGGTTTGTTTCGCTTCTGGTAGCAGAACACAATGCAGTTCGCGAACCATTTTGAGTGTGTCTGTTTAGACACCGGTGCCCCTAACATCCTGTGGGCAAAAGACAAAAACAACTGGTCAGACTGACTGTGTGGTCTGGTCCTAGTCTGGTAGAACCAGAGTATTCTGTGTACATTCAATGTGTGCAGGAGAGCTTCTCCTTTATTGGTATACCCTGGGTAGTAGACTGGTAGGTCAACATCCTGGTTAAGGGTCAACTCTGACACTACCTTGGGAAGAAACTTAGGATTGGTTCTTAAGAACACCCTATCCTTGTAAAAAATCAAATATGGCTGTTTGCACCCAAGTGCCTGAAGGTCAGAAATTCTCCTTGCAGAAGTAACTGCAACTAAAAATAACGCCTTCCAAGAGAGAATGCGTAGCTCACAATCTGCGTCTGGTTCAAAGAGAAGTAGTGTGAATTGTTCTAAAATGAACAGAAGAGCCCAAGAAGGGATCGGATCTCTAATGGGTGGCTTCAAGTGGAGGATGCTACGCAAGAAGGTGTGTGACAAATCTAACTGGGCTAACGATTTGCCCCAAATGGTGCATGAGTGCGTAGATACAGCAGAAAGATGCATCTTTATTAAAGAGTAACTCAGCCCTGCTTACGATAAGGAAAGGAGGTACTCTAATACTGATTTCACCACACAAGTTAAAGGATCTAGGTTACGGGACGATGACCAATGGCAAAACCTGCGCCATTTAATGGCATACATGGTACAGTGAGGGGCTTCCTTGCTGCCACTAGAACGTCCGCCACACTGTCTGATACTCCATAGTGAGACATGCTAGGTCCTTAGGAGCCAGGTGTGCAGGTGTAAGGATCCAAGATTCGGTGAATCAGATACCGTTGTCTTGTAAGAGTAAGTGAAGCTGAGGTGAGAGGAAGGGATGGTTCGCTTCCTCCAGCCTTGGAAAAGAGGGAACCATATTTAGGAGGCAGGTATGACGCAGTGGGTTAAGGCTCTAAGCTGCAAATCTGGAGACCTGGGTTTGAATCCTACAGCCCCTAGGTGCATACTGTGTGACCCTGAGCAAGTCACTTAACTTCCTTGTGCTTCCAGGTTGCACCTGCAAACAAGCTTTCAGCTTAGTGTGTCTCACCTGGTAAAAATAATTGGTAATGTTTGTCTGGACCGATATGGGGCCACCAGAACCATGACTGCTCTGTCATCCTGCAGCTTGAGCAGGACGACCTGGATCAAAGGGAAGGGAGGGAAGGCATAGAGGAACCTGCCTGTCCAAGAGAGGGACAACGCTTCTCACCACAAAACACCAAGCTCTGGATCTAGCAAGCAAAAACTGGGCAGTTTTGCGTTGTATGGGGAAGCAAACAGATCCAACTCAGGCGTCCCCCATTTTGCAAAAAGCATTTCTGCTACTTCTTGTAGAAGCTCCCATTCGTGTGCGCTGGATCGAGATCTGCGGAGTAGATATGTCAGCGTGTTCTGTAATCTGGGAACATGCACTGCAGACAGTGTGATGATGTGATCTATTGCCCAGTACCACACTCTCATTGCCTCTCGACAGAGATGGTATGAGTGAGTGCCCCCATGCTGGTTGATGTAGAACACTACTGACAGATTGTTTGTTTGGATCAGTAACTGTCCTGGGCTTATGTCCGTTTGTATGGCCTGAAGGGCGTAAAGAACTGTCTTCATCTCGAGGACATTTATGTGAAGGGCTCCTTCTGTCCCTGACCATAGTCTCAGTCTTTTTGCCACCCAAGTGGGTGCCCCAACCTGATCCCAATGCATCTGTGGTCAGGATCAGTTAGGTGGTAGGAGACAAGAACGGAAACTCTACCGAGAGGTGTTCCGGTGTTGGCCACCATTGCAAGACTCGGACAACAGAGTTTGGGACAGAGACAAGCTGGTCTAAGTCATCCTGGCGTTGGTCCGATTGGACCCCCGAGGGTCCACTGAATGGTTCTTATGTGTAATCGTGATAAGGAAACCGTGGCTATGGTGGCCGCCATATGGCCCACAAGACTTAACAGTCCTTGCTGGTACCTGTTTTTGACCCTTGATGTACAGAGTCAGATTTCGTAGGCGTTCTGCTCTGTTGCCTGGTAGAAAGACCCTTACCTTTCTGGTGTCCAGTAACGCGACAAAGAAATGCAGTCTTTGGCATGGTGTAAGGGTCGATTTTGACAGGTTGATGGTGACACCTAGGGAGTCGAATATTAAATAAGTGTCTCGTAGAGCGTGATTTAGCTTTCTCTGGGATGAAGCCATCAGGAGCCAGTCGTCCAGGTAAGGGAAGACCCAGTGGCCCTTTCTCCCAAGTGCCGCCACTACTACTGCCAGGCAATTGGTGAATACCCTCGAACAGATAGGCGAAGGCTAGGGTCGAAATTGGTAGTGGTGACCTGGAATTGAACCACAGGAACTTCCGATGATGTTTCATGATTTGAATGTGGAGTAGGCATCTTGCTTGTCCAACGATGTGAGCCAAGCATCTGGCGTACCATCAGGATTAAGCCTGGTAAGGTGACCATCCTGAAGAGTTTGTATGCTCTGAAGGTGTTGAGATCGCAGAGGTCTAGGATGGGGCATAGGTCTCCTGTCTTTTTGGTACCAGGAAAAAATGGGAATAGTACCCTTTTCCTTTCTGGATCCATGGGACCTTTTCTATGGCCTCCTTCTAGAAGGGGGAATGATCGATTGTGTGGCATGTTGTCTTGACTACTGAGACTGTAGTGGTGGTCTGGATGGCGGTTGCCATGTGACTTCAATGAGTGCCCTCTTTAAAATGAGTTGAAGCACCCACTGATTCGAAGTAATTTGTTGCCATCCTGCTATGTGTTTTTGCAAAGCGACCCCTGACCTTCTCTTCCCTTTGAACCAGAGGGAAGGGGGGGTCTGCAATGAGTCAGGCAGTGGAGGGGGAGGGGAGGGCTGCCTGAGGAGTTTGTGTGTCCTGGCACCCAGACCTCCTACAGCTTGAGATGGGCCTTTGCGATTAAAGCCGCGCCTCTGTTGTCTGAATTGGGGTGATTTACCTCGTTTGCCCTTGAATCAGTTTTGTTGCCTCCGAAATGGCTTCTGCTTGGGTCTGTACGTGGCTTGTACAGGTCTTACTGCCTTTCCGACGTCCTGCAGTTTCGTGATTATCTTTTCGGACTCTTCTCCAAAGAGAACCAAGCTCTTGAAGGAACGTTCAGGATGCCCTTCTGAACATCCGGTGTAAAGCCAGATACCCTCAGCCAGGAGTGTCGTCTAAGGCATACTCCTGATGCTGTACTTCTTGCAGCTGAATCTGCCGAGTTGTATGCTGCTCTGAGTACTTGTGTACCCAAGTCAGAGCCTGTCTGACGGAGTTGTGTTAGCTCCTCTTTCTTGTCTCCATCTGGCAGGTTTTTGACCAAGTCTTTCATAGATTCATAGAAGTGTAACGCAAGAAAAGGACCCAAACAAGGCCCACCAAGTCTACCCATTTGTCCAGCTATCTGCTTGGACCTGTGCGCGCCTCCAACACTCCCTGTAGTTGTCCCATGCCTTTGAATCCATCCACTGTTTCCTCTCCAGCGACTGCCTCTGGGAGTTTGTTTCACTTTTCCACCACTCTCTGTGAAAAATATTTTCCTAAAGTTGCCCCTGAACTGCCCCCCTCCACCTGCAGGCTATGCCCCTCGACCTCTGATTTCCTTTGTCTTGAAGATGCTCCCCCCAGCACCCTGTTTATACCCTTAAGGTACTTGAAGGTCTCGATCATCCCGCCTCTCCCCCCTTCCAGGGAGTACATGTTCAGATCACTCAATGTTTCTTCATAGGATAGGTGGCTTAACCCTTTTACCATTTTTGTCGCTCTCCTCTGAACCCACTCTAGCCTCTCCACATCCTTCCTGAGGTATGGCCTCCAGAACTGGACTCCGTACTCCAAGTGCGGTCTAACTAGATGGGTGTACAAGGGTACTATGCCTCTCTATTCCTACTGGTGATCCCCCTTCCGATGCATCCCAGCATTCCACTCCCCCTGACCACTGCCCTCCCGTACTGCCTTTCCACCTTCAGGTCCCCGGATATAATGATACCTAGGTCCCTTTCTTGTTACATCTCTTCCAGATTTCTGCCCCCCATACAGTACCCTGCCTTCCGATTTCTGTAGCCAAGATGCACGATTTTACATTTTTCTGTATTGAATGCAAGTTGCCACCTCTTTGACCATGCTTCAAACCTTCCCACATCCTTCTGCATCTGTTTCACCCCTTCCTGCATATCCACCCTACTGCAGATTTTGATATAGTCTGCAAACATACTCACCCCCCCTCAAGGCCCCCCAAATGTCCCCTACAAATATATTGAATAGTAGGGGCCCTAACACTGATCCCTGAGGGACCCCACTTGTGACCCTGCCTTCTCCAGATGCCACCCCTATTTATTATGACCCTCTGCTTCCTGTCCCCCAGCCAGTTTCCCAACCATTTCTTCCGAGCTCCCAGCTTCTCCTTCAGTTGTCCCCCAGCACGCCCTGCCCCGAAGGTTAGACCCCCTCCCTTGTGCACCCCACAACTTGCCCTTCGTGCAGGGTGGTGGGGAGTGACTCAACCCACCACAAATGAATCCATGCCAAGGAGGTGCCTTCTCGGAGGTGGCGCACTGCAGGGACCACGTCATCCAGCTGGAGCTTTTTTCTGCTTTTCTCCCCTTGTGAGGAGGCAGGGCATGCAATGACTCCTGCCTGTTGACAGCGTGCGCTACCGCCCGTGCTCTCCTGGCGTCTGCTAGGGGCCAGTGGGCGCCGACAGCTAGTGTCCCCCACCCGGAGAAAGGAGAGCAGTCCCTACGGACTCGATCCTTCTCTCCGCCAACCCGATTACCCGTGCTCGTTCCCGAACACGGGTCTCCAGCTATGGCTTGAGTAAGGCATCCAGCGCCTCTGCCCTCAACGCCACTGGGACGGCGTTTCCACCTGTTTAACTACCCTCTGCCCCAGTCCTGTCATTTTACACAAGCAGCTCCCGTGGGGCAGGAGTCAACGCCTTCCTGAAATCCAAATAAGCCACATCCACCGCTCTGCCCGATCCAGTTCCTTGGTGACCCGTCATAAGACTTTCAAATACGCCTGACAGGATCTGCATCTGGTAAAACCATGTTGCCTTGGGTTATCAGCGCTTTCCTCCAGTAGCTGGTGATCCTGCCTTTTATTAGTTTCTCCATGAGCTTTCCTACCACCGATGTCAAGCTCTCTGGCCTGTAGTTTCCCATTTCCTCCCTCCCCCCCTTATGTAGCCGGACCACATCTGCCCACCTCCAGTCTTCTGGCACTACCCCAGTCTCTAGGGACTGATTGAGGAGTGCAGTCAATGGTACTGCCAATATCTCCTTTAGTTCCCTTAACACCCTTGGGTGCACCCCATCCGGCCCCATTGCCTTGACCACCTTAATGCATCCTAGTTCCCCCAAAATTTCCTCCATGAGAAACGGCCTCATGTCCACTTCCCCCTCCACTGCCATTTCTTTTCCTGCCCTGCTGCCCTCATCTTCTTCCTTCCTATTGAACACTGAGCAAAAAAAGTTGTTTAGCAAGTCTGCTTTGTCTCTGTCCCCTTGTAGCATCTCCCCCTCATTTGTTTTTAGCTGGAGTATCCCCTGCCCAGTCTTCCTCTTTTCATTTACATACCGAAAGAAAGTCTTATCCCCCTTTTTGACCCCTCTAGCTATTCGCTCCTCTGTCTGTGCCTTTGCCCTCCTTACCTCTGCCCCGGTTTCCCTCTGGCTCGCCTGGTATTTTACCCAGTCCTTTCTCGCCTGTGTTTTCTTGAACTTCCTGAAATCTTTTCTTTTTGTCCTTACCTTTTTTGCTACTTCCCTAGTATACCACAGAGGTTTCCTCCTGACCTTGACCTTGTTTCCACAGGGCATTCTGAAACTGGATCATGTGGGTCAGGAAATTAAGTGACCTGATGGAACATGTCGCTAATGCATTCATCTTCCTCCTCATGGAGTACAGCTGTTTCGACTCTCAGTCCGGGGGCTGGGTGCTTAGGTGCTGGAGTCTTTGTGACCTGTCACGGGTGGCTGTGATGACCTTAGAGTCTGCCACTGACTGCTCTCCTAGATAGGGATCCTCTAGAGGGGCCCTGTACAGGCGGCCCGCCTTCTTGGAGACTGCAAATGAAGGGGTGCTTCCAAGCAGCTTTCGTCATGTCCTGGAAGGTGTCCACTAATAGTGGGACTACCATTGGTTTGGGATCCTTTTGTCTTAGATACTTAGCCAGGCGATGTCTTTCAGGATGTAAGTCTTCTGTGTCCCAACCGATGCTGTCTTGGATATGTCGCATGATATCCATAGATGTCGGGTCATCGGGATGTGACCTTGGCAGATCCCGTGGGTCTGGTGAAGGGACACTTAGGGAGAGCTCAACCTTGCGACTACTGGGAAGAGGAGCGAGACTCTTCCGATGAGTCATCTGACCTCCTGTGGTGCTTTTAGGTCTATGCACGCTGGGAGAGCAGGAAGGAGTTTGGGAAGGAGACCTCAGCCGCTTCTTTTCTTTATGTGGCCTTTTGTCCTCAGACCAGCCCCTAGGTTTTGGACTCTCCTCTCTAGGGGGTGGTCTGTCTGGTCTTTTCTCCTTTGGAAGGGGTAGGTTCTCCACCAGTTGTTTTGTGGGAACTACGTCATTCCTGATGGTCTCCCACCAATAGTAAAACAATTCCTTCACCTCTGTAATGTTGAGGCCAGACTGACATGGCGTCTTCCTCACGAGGAGATGTCTGACTGTCACCAGAGTCTGGCTTTTTGTGGCCTGACAAACCTGTTGCCTGGGCTTTGGGTGGCGTCTGATTCTGTAGGAGGTCTGCTTACTCATCTCCTGACGCCCGGTCGATGCCGAGTTGCTGGACCGCGGCATCGGTCCCTTTGTCATCCCGAACGTCCAGGTAGGCCAATGTCTGGTATGGACAAGGCGACGTCCTTTTTGTGAGAATGGACCTCTGACATACGTTGATCCTTGGGATGTTTTGCGGGCATCTGCTCAGACATCCACTTTGGGTCAGAGGTCCACTTGAAGAAAGTCACGTCTGAGGTCCGTTTAACTGATGTCCCCGAATTTCTCCTGGGAGGTTGGGAGGCCGACCTTCAGTGGTCGGTGTCCCAGTGCCGGTCCAAGGAGTCGGGGGCCCGTAGTGGCGGCCAACTTGGAGTGTGCCTTGGTCGGGTGATCTATGGATGCAAATCTGCCTGAAGAGCCCCGAAGGCCAGCTGTGCGAGGTTTCTTTTGGCCGGACCTTTAGGGGCTGGAGGGTGGATGCAATGCCTACATCACCCAATGTCTAGACTTTGGTCGGCAGAGGCTGGGTCTTTGTCAGGGACGGAGATCTGTTAGAGCGGGCAGTGTCAGTGCTCACCCTGGAGTTGCACGTCCATGTGGATGGGGAGAGCTTTCTCCTTCTCCCTCCATTTTTCCTTGCGTTTCCCCGATCTATGGGATGACTCTTCCCGTGAGGAGGAACTTTTCTGCATAGCTGCTAATCTTTTTTCTAAAAGGAAGGTCACCAAAAACATTGTCTGCGGCTAGCCATTGAATCCTATGGGGAGATTTTCAAAACACTACTATGCATCTTTAAGCTACCTTTGGCGCTGAATGAAGCCACCGCTCAACTAATAGAAGCCCTATTAAGTTGGGCAGTGGCTCATCTAGTAAAAGGTGGCTTAAAGAATCATATGTGTTAATCTCATAAATTCAATGAGGCATCTCTAGCACTCTCCTTGGCAGGACATCACAAAATGTCCAAGTGTGGGGGTGTGGTCAGCAAACCGGGAAGTGGGAGGGATCGGCTAGCTAGCAGTTCAGCTAGAGTTACGATCTCTTCCCTCCCTTACTGGACAGTATTAATATTTATAATTTTGCCAATGAGGGACTATCGCTGCAAGAAGGTAACGGGCTATGAAGCCCAATACACAATCTCACAACTTTCCTTTAAATAGAACAATTACAATGTTAAACTTCAGTTTATCTACCCAGGATAGCCTGGCTCAGATGCGACTTTTCAGTGGGGTCCTACTTCAACCAATTTCCACAGGTGGGTACAGCACAAGGTCAAACATTATTTCAACTGAATGGAGTTTGACTTTACTGACCATGAGTTCTGAAGCTGGTGCTCTAATCACAGACCACACTGAATCCCACTATTTTATATATATGTATACACACACACACACATATATATATACATATACACACACACATATATATATATATATATATATATATATATATATATATATATACACATATTAAGCTGTTCCTCATTTGATGTTTAATAATGAAGTTTACTTGAAGTTTAGAGAACACTACATCCTGAATATGCCAACAAATATGGGTTAAATAAGAGTTACCAAGTAAGAAAAAAAAGCTTCATTGCAGAATAAAGAATTGCGCAACTGTGAGCAATAGGAAATGCACCTACTAAAAATTTTTTTTTGTTAACCCAGCAGTACCTTAGAATAGATTTTTGAGTGAGTAGCACATTGCATCCAGCCTTCTTAATCTGCTTAACTAAATTGAGGATATAGGCTCTCTCTTCACGCAACACTCTGTCCATCTGAGCATAGTCTGAAACCACAATCTGATTGTCCATCTGCAAGACAGAGAGGGTAGATAGAAGATATTTTAAAAGACAGATTTAGCCTTCACTTGTCATTTACAGAAGCAGATTGTTGGGTCATTTTAGGATCCTTTAGTCCCACAGTTTCAAACTGAAATCATATGATTAAGCAGCTTATGTCCAGGAATCTCTTATAGATGGACAAGTAGGAGATTCCTGGACATGTACTCAAACTCAACTACCAGATTCAGTTTGGATCCAAGTTACAAAGCCTCCTAAGACAATCCAACAGGAAAAATTCCTCATACTTACCATAAATGGAAATTACGTACCTACTGTAATTCTTGATCTTCTTGGACAAGACTTCACCATTCATTCATTTGAATGCATGGGATAGACATAAAGGAATTCTAGAGGGCAGGGGTAAGGGGAAACAGACTTCTAGGAAAACAAACTGAACTTACAAGCTCAAATGGGCAGACTAGGTGGGCCATAGGCCCTTATCTGCCGACACTGTCTATGTATCTATGTATTCATACTGTTGGGACTACGCGAGAGGCACTAGGATCCAACAGGAGCCAAAAATCTTCAAGAGGGCAATGCAGAGATAGGACCACGCATGCGCGGCACCACAAGACTGGCTCGCGTCTGTGTAGACTATCTAGGCGTCAACTCTCCAACCGCCTCAGTACCTTTTTGACTGAGGAGGTGCAGCGTAAACTAAACTTATGAAACACCTAGCCTAATCCGGGCATAAGATAGCCCAGTTGACCTGTATAAGAAGGGTCAAAAAACAAAAATCTTCATAGCCCAAACAATGAGGGAGCGAAGACCAGAAAAAGGATGAGTGAGCTCGGGGGATGGTGGTTGGGTGTATGAATGGTGAAGACTTGTCCAAGAAGATGAAGAATTATGGTAGGTACGTAATTTCTTTATCTTCCTGGACTAAAAGGTTTCACTACTCATTCACTCTATTGGGAGAGTACCAAGTTAAAAGCCAATCCCCCCGAGCAGAGCAGCAGGAGACAGAGCTCACTCATGACAGAAGTCCATTAAGGACTGTCCTGCCAAAGGAAGTGTGCTGTCTGGCATGGACATCCAGAGTGTCTAGTGTGCAGGATTCCCTTGAGGAACATCTTGACTAGTGGCAACTGAGCCAGCGTCATGTTCAGCACTGGCTCATGATAGGCAGAAATTACGCAGAGGTGTACCTTTACTGTCTAGTATTGCACAGTCCTGCATTTGACAGATCGAAGAGGTACTCCAACACCTTATTCAGTGAGCAATGGAAGGGGTCCAGATAGGACTTAGTACGCCAAATCGAGAAGCGTTTCCATTTTGCCGTATAAGTCTTCCTGGGGGAGGGCTTACGAGCCGCCAAGAGGATCTCCGAGATTCTCTGAGAAACTTTGAACATACTCACTTTTATCTCCCTCAGGAGCCAGGCATGGAGATGAAGGGATCGCAGGTTGGGGTGGACCAGGGGACCCTGTGTCAGGAGGTCCGTTCATGACAGAAGCTGCCACAGGGGGACTTCCGACAACCTGTTGACTAATGGAAATCATACCTGTCATGGCCAGTACGGGACAATTAGAATCACCTTGTGCCTCCAATCTGAGCAGCACCCTCTGAACCAACTGAGAGGAGGAAATCACACAGAAAGCATCTTGTCCGCCGCAGTCTGAATGCATCCTAACAGAAAACGCCAGGTTCTCGATTTCTGGAGCAGAACAGAGGCAGTTTTGCGTTGAGCAGGTACACAAAAAGGTCCAGGTCTGGAGTGCCTCACTCATTGAATAGTGACTGCACGACGTTTGGTGCAAGCGACCATTCGTGTGGATCTGCCTCCGTCCTGCTGAGGCGATCCGCCAGGTCATTCAGAGTCCCCGGCAGGTAGACTGCCTGAATCGGATCATCTTGCTTGAGAAACCACTCCCATATCCTCATGGCCTCGCTGCACAGAGGGTAGGAGTGCACACCACCCTGCTTGTTGATATAGTACATCACAGCCTTGTCTGCCTCAAGGAGAATTACTTTACAACAGAGAACATCTTTCAATGGAACAGCGTACAAGACAGCTCTCATTTCTAGAACACATGTACAGATGAGACTCCTCCCGACTCCACACTCCTGGAGTGTGGAAGTCTTAACAATGAGCTCCCCAACCGATCAGAGATGCATTCATGGTGATGGTGATCTGAGACTTGGCTGGGGCAAAGGGTAGATCCTGAAGAAGCATGGCTTCCTGAATCCACCGTGCAAGTGATCTCATCAGAGCTCTCTCACTTTTATATGGTAGAACTGCGGATACGTGGTCAGGGACCACTGTGTGCTAAGCATCCACTGGTCCTCATGTACAGATGGTCTAGAGGTACAGTGACACGGACAATGCCATAAGGCCCAACATCTGCTGCATTGACAGAGCTCGAACCGAGGTGTTTTCCTGATGTAGCGAGCCATCTGGAGAATGTTGTTCCTCCTGTTGTCCAGGAGAAAGCCCTTGCCCTAGAGGTATCCAGGAGAGCTCCTATGAAGAAGAGCTGTTGGGAGGGTTGAAGCTGGGATTTTTCCAGATTCAGCAGAACTCCATGGAGGTGAGGAACTGAGAAGCTATGGCAACTACTTCCTGGGTCTCCTGTCTGGATGGGCTTCCAGGGCCAATCATCCAGATAAAGGAAGACCTGCATACTGAGTTTTCTGAGGTGCACCTGAGAACTACAAAACACTTTGTAAAGACTCAAGCGCTGAGGACAGCCCAAAGGGCAGGACTCTGAACCGATAGTGTTGACCCAAGACCACAAAGCAGATAACACTTGTGGTGACTCAGGTGTACTGGAACATGCTGGTAGGCGTCGTGCATATCCAGGGATGCCAGCCAGTCATACTGATGGAGTAGTGGAAGCAGAGTTCCTTGGGAGATCATCTTCAATTTGTCCCCAAACAGGTACTTGTTTAAAAGAAAATCAAACAGGTGGTGCTACGATCGGCAAAATCAGGGTGGTGCAAATACAAGCAGCGTCCAGCCCAAGGTTCAAAACAGTTCTCGAAAGGTGCATGCACTCAACCTTGAAAGATAAATGCAGGTCCAGGCTGTACATATCATAAAGAATATTTTATTGAACACTGGACAGGTACACAGATTGCACGCCAAGCTTGCCCCAGCACTTCCGACTCGCAATGAGTCTTCCGCGGGGGTCAACTCTAACTTTCTGCGGTGGAGAACAGGGCACATGCAGCCTGTCTTTTTTGGGACCAGAAAGTAGTGCAAGTAGAATCCCGTGTTCCTTTCTGCCCAAGGGACAACTTCTACTGCCCTGTTCCTGAGAAGGCCCTGTATTTCGGAAGTGAGAAGGTCTGACTGAGCGGTAGATAGGCTGTGCTGCCACTTGGGCGGAAGACCCGGGGAGAGTTCTGCAAAACAGAGAATAACCCTCTCGAACAATACTGAGAACCTCTGGTCCAAGGTGACAGACTTCCACTGGGTGTAAAACAGAGTGAAACGACCTCTCTGCCTCTGAAGCATCCCCCTCAGGCAGCTGAGGTGGGATTGGAGCGGACATTCAGAGGGTGGCACTGCTACACTTTCAGGCCCTGTGCCTTTTGCTGTGTTTTCTTTTGCGGCTGAGGTCTCATTTCTGTGCTGTGCTGGGTAAGAAGTGCAGCTGCACAAAAGAGAAGAGTGCGTACCTACCGTAATTCTTGATCTTCTTGGGCCGAGTCTCCACCACTCATTCACACTAGTGGGATTGGCGCCGGAGGCACTAAGACCCATCGGGGCAAACTTTTGCTGGAGGAATTCGGCCCCAGCGAGAGACACACGTTGCGCAAGACAGCTGCACAGTGCTGTAATGACCATCTCAGCGACGACCCTCCAACCGCCCAGTACCTTTTACCAAGGAGGTGCAGCAACTAACGAAAGAGTAAACCCAACATTAAAACGGACATAAGATAGTCCGTATGACCCGTGTAAGAAGGTCAGCAAAGAAGTCCTCACGGACTAAAGATTTGAGGGAGTGAAGACCAATACAGCGGTGAGCCTCGGGATGGAGGGTGGGCGTGTGTGAATGAGTGGTGGAGACTGTCCAAGAAGATCAAGAATTACGGTAGGTACATTTTCCTATCTTCCTGGACATAAGTCTCACCACTATTCACACTAGTAGAGTACCAAGCTGATAATCCCCCAAAAGGGCGGCAGGAGAGCCAGAGCTCACGCGTCTAAGATAGAAGCCCATTAAGGATAGTTCTGCCGAATGCGGAATGTCGCCTAGCATGAACATCCAGTGCATAGTGCGTAACGAAGGTATGCACTGAGCTCCAGGTGGCGGCGTTGCATATATCTGCAATTGGAACATTGCGAATTTCCGCTAGGGATGCCGCGACCGCCCTAGTAGAGTGAGCGTACACTCTACCTTCTAATTTAACTTGAGCCATGGAATAGCAATGACGAAGGCATGCCACTAACCATGAAGAGATGCATCTAATAGCGACAGGTTGACCCAGCCGGGTGTCGCTGAAAGAAACGAACAGTTGCTGAGTCTTGCGAACATCCTTGGTTCTATCTAAATAGAACCGCAAGGCTCTCTTAACATCCAAGGAATGAAGAGCTCGTTCCCCTTCATTTTGGAAATTAGCGAAGTAAGCGGGAAGTACCAGAGGTTGGTTTAGATGGAATTCTGACACAACCTTGGGAAGAAATTTAGGATGAGTACGGAGAACTACGTTGTCTTTATGGAATACAGTATACGGAGGGTCCGTAACCAGGGCATGTATCTCAGAGACCCTGCGGGCTGAGGTAATGGCCACCAGGAAGGCAGTCTTCCAGGTAAGAAATTTTAGCTCACAGGTAGCTAAGGGTTCGAAAGGCTTCCGAGTGAGCATGTCCAGCACCAGGTTAATGTCCCAGGCTGCAACTGGACGCTTAACAGGGGGTCTGGTATGGAGAATCCCCTTAAGAAATCTCTTCACCATAGGTAACTGAGCCAGAGTTAAGGAAGAAACCGGCTCATGGGCAGCTGAGATGGCACTAAGGTGAACTTTAACTGTGGAGTACTGAAGACCTAAGTTTGACAGGTCCAAAGATACTCCAGAACCTTGCCAGGAGGACAGGAAAGGGATTCCAGAGGATTTTGCACACCAGAGAAAAAGACGTTTCCATTTGGAAGCGTCCGTTTTCGGTGGCTGGCTTCGAGCAGCCAGAAGGATGTCTGAGACTCTAGAGGCGTTGAACCGATTCACTTCTATCTCTTCAGGAGCCAAGCATGAAGGTGAAGTGATTTCAGGTTGGGATGGACCAGCGAACCCTGAGTCAAAAGACTGATTTGCAAAGGAAGTGGTCTTGGAGGGCTGCCAAAATACTGTTGAGTGAGAAACCATAGTTGCGAGGCCAGGAAGGAGCAATGAGAATCATCTTGGTCCCCTGAGACTCGAACTTGAGGAGTACTCTCTGGATTAGAGGCGGTGGAAAGGCGTAAAAAGCGTTTTGTCCACTGCAGCCTGAGCGCATCCTGACAGAAAATGCCAGGCCCTGGATTTCTGGAGCAGAAGAGAGCAGTTTTGCGTTGAGTGGGGATGCAAAAGGTCCAGGTCTGGAGTCCCCACTCTTTGAACAGGGACGAGCTATGGCTGGATCGAGACCACTCGTGAGGGTCTGCCTCCGTTCTGCTGAGGTGATCTGCTAGGTCGTTTTGTATACCTGGCAGATAAACCGCTTGAATCAGAGACTTGTGCTCCAAGCACCACTCCCACACCCTCATTGCTTCCCTGCAAAGGGGATAAGAATGAGCACCGCCTTGCTTGTTGATGTAATACATCACTGCTTTGTTGTCCGTTTGAAGGAGAATGTTCTTGTGACACAGGACATCCTTCAGAGCTCGGATTGCATAGAGGACCGCTCTCATCTCCAGGACATTTATGTGGAGATGAGTTTCGAACGGAGTCCATACACCTTGAGTGTGGAGGGAGAGCAGTGAGCTCCCCATCCCATTAGCGTCGTCTGTGGTGATGGAGATCTGATGATCGAGGGAGCAAGGGAATCCTTCCAGGAGATTGCTCTCTTGAGACCACCAGGTGAGAAGACCTTGAAGGGGCTCCGTCACCTTGATGGGATAAGACTGGGGGTGAGAGGTCGGGGACCACTGAGTGGAGAGCATCCATTGGGTGGTTCTCATGTGCAGTCGGGCCAGGGGGACAGTGAAGACCGAGGACGCCATGAGACCCAACATGCGTTGCATCGAGAGAGCTGTAACCGATTGGTTCTCCCTGATGTAACGGGCCATTCGAAGGATGTCGAGTCTTCTGTCCTCTGGAAGGAAAGCCTTCGCTGAAGAGGTGTCTAGAAGCGTCCCTATGAACAGGAGCCTCTGGGAGGGTTGCAGTTGAGATTTTTTCAAATTCAGCAGAACTCCCATGGACGTGAGAAGACGAGAAGTCGTTTGCACGGCTTCCAAAGTCCCTTGGACGGAAGGGCCTGCTAGAAGCCAATCGTCCAGGTAGGGAAACACTCTGAGTCCGACTTTCCTGAGATGCGCCAATCGAGAACTGCACAACACTTTGTAAAACTCACAAGCGCCGAGGATAGCCCAAAGGCAGGACTCTGAACTGATAATGCTGACCCAAAGCTACAAACCTGAGGAACTTCGGTGGGTCGGGTGGACGAGGATATGCTGGTAAGCATCCTGCATATCCAGAGAGGCCAGCCAGTCGTGCTGATGCAGCAAGGGTAACAGGGTACCTAGGGAAATCATCTTGAATTTCTCCCTGGGGAGGAATCTGTTTAACTTTCTGAGGTCTAGAATGGGGCGCATCCCCCCAGATTTCTTTGGAACCAGAAAGTAATGGGAGTAGAACCCTGTGTTTCGCAGATGCGGGGGCACCAGTTCTATTGCCCTGTTGTTCAGAAGGCCCTGGATCTCCGCGGTGAGGAGGTCTGACTGAGAGACCGACAACCTGGGTTGTCGTCTGGGAGGACAATTCGGGGGGGTTTCCAAGAAATTGAGAGAATAACCCTCGCGAATTATCCGAAGGACCCATTTGTCCAAAGTTATGGACTTCCACTGGTTGTAGAAGTACATCAGACGACCTCCAACCGGAGGAGAAAGTTCCACCTCGGGCAGAGTGGATGGAACTTGGGCCAACGACTCATAAGGTAGCGCTGGGAGCTTTAGGCCCCTGCTCTTTCTGCTGCGTCTTCTTTTGAGGTTGGGCAGGTTGGCTTTTATGGAAGCTTCCCCTGCCTCTGCCTCGAAAGGACTGACGACTATGAAACTGACGTCTGTTCACATGCCCCCGAGAGGGGGCAGGCGGAGGTCTGGCCAACTTAATGGCTGATCTAGTCTTCTGAGTGGCCTCTAAGGCTTGCTCCACCTGAGGGCCAAAGAAAGGAGCCATCAAAGGCAGCGCCATCACCTGCTGCTGAGCATCATTCGTGAAGCCAGAAATGCATGACCAGGAATGGCACCAGTACAAATCGCGCGGCTGCTGAGCGAGGAAGCAGTGTCGGCGTCCATGGCGGCTTTGACCTGTTGGTTATTGGACTCAATACCTCTAATAACGGTCAGAAGAAGCTCTGACTTGGAATCCGAATCTGGAAGAGCTTCAACCATTCTTTCATAGAGTGCCACAGGATATACTCATACTGAGAAAAATAGCCTTGATAACTGGCAATACGCATACTTAGAGTGGAGGCAGCAAAGACTCTCTTACCTAATGTATCAATCTTACGAGACTCTTTGTTAATAGAGTAGAGCTGTAGTAGTTGAGGAAAACGACCTTGTCATTCTCTGCCAGGACTACAATAGGATCCATAAAGGCTTGGGATGCCAAAATGGGACGATCCTTGGGAGCTGAATACTTCTTATCAATGGATTTAGCCACTGAGGAATAAGAGCAGGATTATTCCATACCATTTGAGACAGCGTCTCGAAGGAAGGCTGGATCGGAGGATCAAATCCGTAGGGATCTCCGAAGCATGAAGATACTGGAGTCTTAATATCTTCCCAGGATCGATGTCTGTAGTCTGGAGAGAAAGAGTGGATCCCAGGTTCTTCAACAGAGACTTAAAGGACAGGTCCTCGACCACAGGCTCTGTAGCAAAGAAAGATCCTGTTTCCTCCACTTCATCACCCAACCGAAGGTCTGGGTCAGGCTCAACATCATCTCCTGATGGTCCAGAAAGGACTGTTTGGACAGGAAAGGAGTGAAAATTAGGAGAGGAGGAAATAGCAGAAAACAAGGAGAGTCCCCAGGGCTGCAGGCGCCGAGGCGGCAAGCAGGCTGAAAACGGCCGAGGCGCCGGCGCCGAAGAAACCACCATGACCCATAAGCGCCCCGGCAGCGCCCGCGGGCGACATCGCTGTAGCGACCGCGGCAACGCCGTGCAGCGCCGCAGCAGCGCCCGGGCGATGCCCGCGATAGGCGCTGCGAGCAGCGCGGCAAGACAGACGCCCATGACAGCGCCCGCCCTATCCAGCGGCACCACCAGCGGCGCCCGCGGGCGAGCGCGCCAGACCAGCGGCACAGCCAGCGCCCGACAAGCCAACAGACCCGCCCGAGAAAGTCTGGAAAGCCAGGAACCTGGAAGCTAGAGAAGGAAAAAACCAGGAGATAAGGGCATCGGTGAGGCCCCCTGCGCGCAACCATGTGGAAACACCTAAGCGCAGTCGCTGGCACAAGAAGGCGCCCGCAGCGACTAGAAGGTCCAACCGCCCTACCTGATCGCCGGAGGGCCCGAGGGCTCGAGGCAACCGAGCCGGCAGAAGAACCAACCTCGAGCCCATTGCTCCATAGAGTGGCCCACTGATGAAACTGCTCATCTGGAGTCCTACCTATAGGCGGGAGGGACTCCGATGTGAGGGCGAGCGATTACGGAAGTTGGCGACTCCGAGGGCAGGCAACTAACTGATAACCCGGCGTCGGCCGCGCAGACATACCAGAGGCGACCTCGGTGATGCCTTCTCTTTTTGACCTGTGGGCGAAGAAGAGCTCGAGGCGAGCGGTGCGAGAATACGACCGTTTATTTTTATGCGGCGGGGGACCGCCCATCCCCAGGCATCGGACTGACCGTTGTCGGAACCCCGCTGAGGAGAAGGAGGCTGACCGGATCCAGCCCGGCTGACTGAACAGCTTTCATACGAAGTCTCCCTACCGTCACCTGACCTGCTCATGGTCGACTCCGTCCAGTAGGCCGAGACTTCTTCAAGTAAAATTTAATATTAGAAAAATTTACGAAAATAGAATAAAATTAAGCGATACTACTTATCGAGATAAAGTTACAAAAAAACAAACTGAAAACTATGCGCTAGTTTGAAGTTTGACTCCCGACAGGCGAGCGACGTCGTCACTGAAGCGCACTCGACGGCGGGAAAAAAGGAACTGAGGCGGTTGGAGGGTCGTCGCCGAGATGGTCATACCGCCGAGCCGCTGTCTGCACCGTGTCTCGCCGGACCTCCAGCAAAAAAGTTTGCTCGATGGTCTTAGTGCCTCCGCCCAATCCCACTAGTGTGAATGAGTGGTGGAGACTTATGTCCAGGAAGATCTTATTGTAACAGTAGATCTGCGAAGGGATCTCTTGCAGGCCACAACTACAGCCAGAAACTTTTCAAGCTAGCAGTCTAACTGGGGGCCGCCGACTCAGAAATCACCCTCTGATGTCGGCCAACACTATAAAAGTGAGCGGCCCCTGCTCCCTCCTCAGTTCTCCCACTGGAGACCAGAGCAAATGGAAATTACATACTTACCGTAATTATTGATCTTCTTGGACGGTCTCCATTACTCATTCACACTAGTGAGATAGCGCCGGAGGCACTAGGACCAAGCGGGAGCCTAAAATTTTCATAAGGGTCGGCGCCAAGACAGGACCATGCATGCGCGGCACCACGAGACTAGCTTGCGCCTGTATAGGCTATCTCGGAGTCGACCCTCCAACTGCCTCAGTACCTTTTTCGACCAAGGAGGCGCAGCGTAACTAATGAAAATAATTCATCCTGAGTTTCTGGGCCCAAGAAGGCCCAGATGGCCTTTCCAAAAAAGGTCAAAGAACAATGTCTTCACAGTCTGAACCACAGGACCATGAAGACCAGGAAAGAAAGACGAGTGAACCCAAGGGATGGTGGGTGGGCGTGTGAATGAGTGATGGAGACCATCCAAGAAGATCAATAATTACGGTGCACGCATTACTCATATCTTCCTGGACTAAGTCTCCATCACTCATTCACACTAGTGAAGAGTACTGAGCTAAAACCAAACAACCCTGAGTAGGGTGGTAGGAGATAGGGTTCACTCAGAAAGGACAGCCAAGTACTGTCCTGCTAATAAAAAGAGCTGTCTTGTAAAGAGCATCTAGAACAGTGCTTACAAGATTAGCGCTCGAGTTGTAACTCACCACTTTGCAGACGACTGTAATAGGCACAAAATGAAAGTCTGCCAGGAAGCCGCAACCATTGTAGGAGAGCGGTAAGAACCTGGTCTCACAATGTGGTCTAGGACCAAAATTAATAGTGTCAAAGACATGTACTAATGTAACGTAAGGTGACCTCAGGAACTGAAAGAGTCGGAGGTAAGGTCTACTGGATCAGGGTAGACCGGAAAGTGCAGATGGAAACCCCCACTAACAAGTATAGCCAACCTGTGAACAACAGGTCCAGGAGCACTTGAACCCCCTTACTTAGTGAGCAAATCGGGTCCAGGTGGTGTTAGCCCATCTAGGAGGATGGTCTCGACTTAGTCACTGGGACCTCCCTGATGGAAGGCCAAGCACGACTTAGAAGCCTCTGGTGGTGGTCTAGTAGAACCGGATCCTACCCACTGCATTTTCCAAAGGAATCATCCTGTGTGTACAACTGTAGTAGCAGTCTCTGAACTCAGGGAAGAAGGGAAAAATGACAGAAGGACATGTCCACTGCAGAAAAAAAAACATTCCGACAGAAAAAAACAGGGGCTGGATTTCTAAGGTAAATAGAGGCAGAAGTGCGTCGAGGAGGGACACAGCAGGACCAAGTTAGGGCTAACCCATTCGCTAAAAGTGACTGAAAGTGGCAGTGACTCAATGCGGTGAGGCACTACTCACTCTGACCTCCCTGAAGGAAGTAGGAAAGGATTCTAGTTTGTTTGCTGAAAAACAAACATCACAACCCCGTCACAGACTTGAAGAGGATAGCTTCATGAGCAACTAGCATGGAACCAGTGCGCAGAAACCGAAGGTGTGAATATCTGAGAAGCTACCTCCGAAAAAAGACATACTTGACTTCCGGTCAAGAAGGAGTATATCGCCTGTTAAATTAAAGCAAGCAAGGAAGTAGGAACCAGAGTTCCGACTCGGTGGAAAGTCGCTTCTGTTGCTGCAAGGCTCTGCTCAAGAAAAGAAAATCTGATAAAAGAAAGGGAAATTAACAGACTGGGCAGTCACCTAGACCCAGGAAATATCTCTGAATGAGAGAAATATCTCTGAGAAAAATGACCCATACCGCCGCTAGATCGGACTCCCCCTAGGGGAAGAAGTCAGGTACTCTTTACCGTACTCTGGAGACGAGCGCCTCAGGGGCTGAGGCGGAATGGGACCAGATCAAAAAAAGGTGGTCTCTCTGGTAATTTCGGCTAGGCCCTGTGCTGTGATAAAATTTTTTTTTTTTTTTTTTGTTCGGGCCTAACAAGGCTTTCAGGCTGCTATTTCGCAAAGATTGTTTTAATACAAAATGACGAAGATGTTCTCCATCTGAGTGCAGAAGGAGCCTGAGCATCCATACTGAAATCATGACCGGACTAACAATCACAGCTGGGGGGAGTTTAACCACCTGTGCCAAAGAAGCCACAGAAGGGGCAATGTCACAAGGGGGCTATATACCTCTATCAAAGGAGCGCAAGAGCCTGAGTGGCTCCCGACCATTAAATTAGAATGTTCCACAGACTGGTCCACAGACGCAGTCTGAAATACTATAGAGGACCCCAATACTGAGGAACTACTGAAAAGATCTTCCATCACAGACTTTGATGATAAAGAGGACATGCTCTTCAGTATATGAACTGAGTCATCCGCTGTATTACTGACCAGAAGGACAGGGAAAGACCCATCTAGATGCACTTCTACCCCAGAAGGACCTATAAGGGAGGTTTAGGTCAGAGCCACTAGAGACTCTGCCACCAGAAAGGATGTCTAGGAGCTTGATACCACGTAAGGAACCGAGAAAGTGCTGAGAGGAAAGAGATTCCGCAGGCAGAACAATACAGCAGAGTTCCATCAGCAGGAAACCACTGGATGACACAAGATCCCATATGGACCGCCACTCACCAAGATGTGCGGAAAAATAATCCGCAGAACAGGATTTCATTCTGCGGAAAACATTCTGTGGAGAAGAAGTCCGAAAAGGAAAATGTGTCACTAATTCTGCCAGACAGCACCCACTAGCACCCCTGCAACACCAGCATCACTCGTGGCACAGGAGGGCACCAAGCAGTGCCTATGCCAACCTGGGTGAAACCCGAGGGCATCCGCTGCAGTAACCGCAGGCACCCCTCGGCACCCATACAGCAATGGCACCCCGAGGGCACCCCCGACACCCATGGTACAATGGCACCATGGTACCCATGACATCGGTGGTAAGAATGGCACACAAGGGCATAAGTGGCACCCGTGGGTGCCCGCGGCGCCATCCATGGCACCCATGAGTGCCCCCGGCGCCACCCAAGGCACCCACGGGTGCTAGGCACCACTTCGACACCCGCGTGCCGACAACCAACGGCAGTAACCACGGCGCTGCACAGAGCGACGGCACCGAGCCACGGTGCCGACCAAGGCACCAAAGGAAAATGCCAATGGAAATCCTGATAAGGGGGAGAAGGAAAAAAGTGGTGCCCGTGCCGGCCCCTGTAATGGAAAAGGGAGAAGGGGTAGGCACGAGGGGTTGACATGATGGCGAAGGCACCAAGAGGGCACCTCGCCCATCGTGATCCAATCGACCTAGCTCCAGTCCAACAGCTGTGAGGCGCGGAGGCCTCGAAACCAGGAACAGAGCCAGGAAGAAAAAATTACTCACCTTAGTAATGTTGTTTCTTCTAATGGAGTCTTGCTGTATTCTGACATATTGCAGTGATGTCCAACCTTTGAACTGATGTCCAACCTTTGAACTGCCCCGGAGATGAAAGAGTTAACTTTCCATGCCAGGCATGGAACGCTGAGCTCGAGCTCAGTTGAGACTCTGTCTGTTGCTGTTTGAACTCAAACCATCAGATCTTTACGAGCTATACTCACTGGGTGTCCTGTGTGGAAACTGTAAACTTACACTAGTCAACTGGCCACCAAATATAATAAAAAGATTTTTTGGTCCCAAAACAAAGACTGAAGTCAGGAAACCCAAAAAATAAGACAAAACACAACACCCACACACCCAAACTAAAGGGGTGAGAAAAGAAGGGTTGGGGGCACCTCCCGAGTGCCAACACTGCTACTGCCCACCCACATCTCAAAAACCCAGGTTCTGAGAGGGGAGTCGGGGGGAGGTCAGAATACAGCAAGACTCCATTAGAAGAAACAACATTACTAAGGTGAGTAATTTTTTCTTCAAACAACATGAAGTCTTGCTGTATTCTGACATATTGCAGACTACCAAGCAGTACCTCCATGGAGGAGGGACAGAACCTACTTAGGAAATAGGCTCTGAAGCACTGCTGTGCCAAACCGAGTACCACTCCTAGCCTGGATATCCAGAGAGTAATTAATGCTTGGTAAAAGTGTGTACTGTTTTCCAGCTGGCTGCTTGACAAATCTCTAAGATAGGAATATCCCTGGCAGCAGCCAGGGAAGCAGCTGTACCTCTGGTAGAGTGAGCCCTCAGGCCTGAGGGTGGGATCCTAACTAGTTTTTCGTAGCAAAACTGAATGCAAGAGACAATCCACCTGGCAATAGATCTCTTAGTGGCAGGTTTTCCCTTACCAACCTCACCATAAGTGAGGAACAGTTGGAGGGAGTCAAACCTATGACCCTTGGTGCGCTCTATGTAGTAACTAAGGGCCCTTTTCACGTCCAGGCTGTGCAGCCTCCTCTCCCTAGAGGAGGAATGGTCAGTGAAGAAAAGAAAAAATTACTCACCTTAGTAATGTTGTTTCTTCTAATGGAGTCTTGCTGTATTCTGACAATAGCAGTGAGTCCCAAGCTTTGAACTGCCCCGGAGATGAAAGAGTTAACTTTCCATGCCAGGCATGGAACGCTGAGCTCGAGCTCAGTCTGTTGCTGTTTAAACTCAAACTGTCAGATCTTTACGAGCTAAACTCACTAAGGTACTGTGTGGAAGCTGTAAACCTACACTAGCCAACTGGCTACTAAACATAAAAACAGATTTTTGTGGTCCCAAAACCAAGACTCAAGTCAGGAAATCCAAAAAATGAAAAACACAACACCCACTCACCCAAGAAAAAAGGGGTGAAAACAACAAAGTGGGGCACCTACTGAGTGCCAACACTGCCACTGCCCACCCACATCCCAAAAGCAGAGGTTCTGAGAGGGGAAGGCAGGGGGGGAGGTCACAATACAGCAAGACTCCATTAGAAGAACCAACATTAATAAGGTGAGTAATTTTTTCTTCAAACAACATGAAGTCTTGCTGTATTCTGACAATAGCAGACTACCAAGCAGTACCTCCATGGAGGAGGGACAGAACCTACTTAGGAAATAGGCTCTGAAGCACAGCTGTGCCAAACCGAGCATCAGTCCTAGCCTGGATATCCAGGGAGTAGTGCTTGGTAAAAGTGTGAGCTGTTTTCCAGGTAGCTGCTTGACATATCTCTAGAATAGGGATATCCCTGGCAGCAGCCAGGGAAGCAGCTGTACCTCTGGTAGAGTGAGCCCTCAGGCCTGAGGGAGGAACCTTACCCAGTTTTTCATAACAAAATTGGATACAAGAGACAATCCACCTGGCAATGGATCTTTTAGTGGCAGGTTTCCCTTTACCAACTTCACCATAAGTGAGGAACAGTTGGAGGGAGTCAAACCTGTGACCCTTGGTACGTTCTATGTAGTAGCTAAGGGATCTTTTCACATCGAAACTGTGCAGCCTCCTCTCACCAGAGAAGAATGGTCAGTGAAGTACACAGGAAGAGACAGATTGGTTAAGGTGGAAATCTGAAACCACCTTAGGCAAAAACTTCCTGTTAGTCCTGAGGACCACCTTATCTCTATGGAAGGAGATAAAATCAGGCTCCACTGACAAGGCTTGTAACTCACTTATGCGTCTGGCAGAAGTGATGGCTACCAGAAACACAGTTTTCCAAGTCAAGTACTTAAGCTCTGCTGAAGACAAAGGCTCAAAAGAGGGGGTTGCATAAGCTGAGCAATGCAAACATTAAGGTCCCAAGCAGGGGCAGGGTCCCTGAATAGAGGGTTGGTATGAAGCAATCCCTTAAAAACTTAGAGAATACAGGGTGAGCTGAAAGAGAAGAGGGCTTACCTGCTGAAATGAAAGCAGAAACAGCTGCCAGATGCACCTTTAGAGTAGCTGGTCTAAGCCCCAAGCTATTCAAATGGACCATATAATCAAGGACTGTGGGCAGATCAGCAGACTCTGGAGAAATATGCCTTCCAGAGCACCATATGGGAAATCTTTTCCACTTGGAATTATAAGTAGTCCTGGTGGAAGGTTTCCTAGAAGCCTTCAAAATATCCATTACACCTTGGGAGAGGTGTAAATCAGCAAACTCTAACTCTTCAAGAACCAGGCCTTGAGATTGAGAGATTTGAGATTCGGGGTACCAAACCCTCCCCTGAGCACAGCTTAACAGGTTGTAATTCCTGGGAAGAGACAGGGAAAGATGGACTGCTAAGGACAACAGGAGTGGATACCAGGGCTGTCTGGTCCAGTCTGGAGCAATCAGGATCACCTTGCAGGGTTGAGACCTGATTTTGACTAGCACTTTGAACAGGAGAGGGAAGGGGGGAAAAGCATACAGGAACTTCAATTCCCAATTGAGAACCACAGCATCCAGGGGGACTGAGCCCAACACTGGGGGCCTGCAGCAAAAAAGGGGAAGTTGGTGATTGTCTGGGGCTGCAAAAAGATCTATCTGTGGGGTGCCCCGTCTGGAGAATATCACCTCCAAGACCAGGGGGATACAGTGACCACTCGTGATGGCCCCAAGATATCCTGCTGAGAGCATCTGCCAGGACATTGTCCTTGCCTGTGAGGTGTACTGCTGTGAGGGAGGTGTTCAGGGAATAAGCCAGAGACCACAACTTCATTGCTTCTGTGCACAAGGCCGTAGACCGAGTGCCTCCTTGCTTGTTGATGTACCACATTGTGGTGGTATTGTCTGTTCTGACCTGGATAACTTTGTTCTGAACAGATTTGGAAAAAGCTTGAAGTGCTAGAAATACTGCTCTGAGTTGCAATAGATTGATGTGAAGCAGATTCCTGAGGGGACCACAACCCCTGGGTGGTCAGGTCGCCCAAGTGAGCCCCCCACCCCAAGAGGGAGGCATCTGCAGTAAGGATTAAAGAGTGGGACTGAGTCACAAAGGGAACTCCCTGCCTTAGATTGTTCTGATCCTGTCACCACTGCAGGGCCTGGATCAGGGTTCGAGTCACTGGTATCAGTTTGGTCAGAGGGTCCTTCTTTTGAGACCAAAAGTCTCTCAAATGGAATTGAATGTCTCATCTGAAATCTTGTTCCCTGCACCACTGCTGTGGAAGCAGCCATGTGTCCCAGGAGCTGTAGAAAATGCCGTGCTGGTCGAGACACCTGCAGGGTGAATGAGGAGGCCAGTGAGATAAGGGTCCTTGCCCTGTCCAGGGGGAAGGAAAGCTCTGGCCTTTTCTGTATCTAGCTCTGCGCCTATGAAGGTGAGGAGCTGAACAGGCTCTAGAACTGACTTTGAAAGATTCAAAAGGAACCCCAAGGAGGTGAGCAGCTGCTGAGTTACCTGTAGGTGTAACTTGACTTGGTCTGGGGACTGGCCTACTATGAGCCAGTCATCCAGGTATGGGAAGATGGCAATCCTTTGCCTTCTTAGAGAAGCAACTACCACTGCCAGACATTTTGTGAACACCCTTGGAGCAGAGGTTAGGCCGAAGGGCATTGCTCTGAACTGGTAATGGCCTGAGGGAAGCTCGAACCTGAGGTACTTTCGATGGGAGCTTCTGATGAGAATATGGAAGTAGGCATCCTTCAGGTCCAGGGAGACTAGCCAGTCCCCTGGCCTTAGAGAGGGTAGAATAATTCCCAGAGTCACCATTTTGAATTTTGGTTTTAAAAGGTGCTTGTTTAAGTATCTGAGATCCAGGATGGGCCGCCATTCTCCTGTCATATTTGGGGTAAGGAAGTACCTGGAGTACAATCCTTTTCCCTGGTGTAGGGGTGGAACCCTTTCCACAGCTCTGAGAGCCAGGAGGGAAGAGACCTCTGCCTCTAGGGCAAGTGCCTCTGAAGGATTTGCAGGTGGAAAGGATCTGGTTCTCAACTTTGGAAATTTTTTAAAGCTGAGAACCAGTCCCTGGCTTACTACTTCCAGGACCCACTTGTCTGATGTTAGAGACTCCCAGTCCTGGACAAAGTAAGCCAGCCTGCCCCCTACAGGTGGTGGAGAATCAGCCCTGGCAAACCCATCAGGGTGCCTGTTTGGCAGGGGCTTTAGGCTGAGGGGTGGAAGCAGGCCTGCTTGTACCCCGTCTGCCTCTCCCTCTGAAGAACCCCCTATAAGCATAAGCAGAAGAGGAGGCCTGGGCTTGGTAGAAATGCCTATGAAAAGGCCTGCCCCTGCCCCTGGAATGCTGCCTCTGGGGAGTGGCTTGCCTTTCTTTGGCCTGAGCACTCCTATAGGTGGTCCTGTATTCATCCATTTTCTTCAGGTAGTTCTCCGTTTGCTCCCCAAACAGAGAATTACCCACAACAGGAAAATCCATGGCCTTAGTCTGGGTATCCTGAGACAGGCTAGTACATCTGAGCCAAGCCATCCTACGAAGGGCCACAGATGTAGCCATGACTCTAGATGAAACATCATTGGAGTCCACAGCAGCATGGAATTGCCTCAATACCATCCGCAGCCACCTGCTCCAGCTCCTTGGCAAGCTGGCCAGGGACCTGTTTAGCTAAAGCCATTACAGTGTCCCATCTAGATTTCTGATATCTAGCTGTATAGGCCATATAATTAGCCTGCCTGAGTCCCAAGGATGCTGCCATGTACTGTTTCTTTGCCATGGCATCAATCCTCCTGGAGTCCTTATCTCGGGGTGTGTGAAGCCAAGGGTATATTTGCCTTATCACAGGCAGCAGCCTGCATTACTCCAACATGGCTGCATTGCTGGGTAAGGAACTCTGTATCTGAGCCTGAGAGAGTATACCTCTTGTCTATTCTCTTGTCCACAGGAGGTATAGAATTAGGAGTATTTAAAATTGTTATTGTCTGTTTCCCAAAGGACTTATGAAGGGGAACAGACAGCCTCCTGACTCTGGGATATCCATCATTTCAACATAGTCAGGCTCCTCCTAGTCGTCCACAGTTTCTTCCATAGGAAGCTGAAGAGTTTCAGCCACTTTTTTGTAGAACATAAAATGGGAAGGGGACTCAGAAAGCCTAGGAGAAGAAATCCCTGAAGGTCTGTCTGGGGAGATGTCTGGGTCAATAGGCACATCCAGACTTTCGTAATCACCATCGCTATCCTCATACTCTCCTTCCTCCTCCTCCGGTTCATAAAAATCTTCTAAATTATAATCTGGAACTGGGGGAACCGACCAACGAGCCCCTTCCTGATGGTGCCGGTTCGGTCGAACCAGCATACTGAACAACTTCTTATCGCTTGGCTATTTCATCAGCGGTCGGAGAAAGAATTTGGGATCCGCACCGCTGATTTATCCCTTCTTTTCCTTTTAACCGGAACCGACTCCTTGGAGTCTGTTCTCCTTTTGCCCGAAGAAGTCTTGCCCTGGTCAGAGGGCACTCCTGGTTCGGTTGGAACCGAACCGGGCTGGCCATCCAGGTCAGCGGACTTCTTGGCCTCCCTTTCCCTGAGCCTACTAACTCTCTTTTCCAGGGTAGCTGCAGGAAAATTCTTGCAAATCTGGCAGTCTGAATCAAGGTGGTCAAACCCGAGACAAACACAGGTGGTGTGGGGATCAGTCTTAGCAAAGGCTTCCCCACACACACTACAGTGTTGAAACTCAGTGGGCCCGTTTTTTCTTTTGGGTTTCTCAGACATGGCCAGTCCTAACAAAAACTTATCCTTTTTTCGGCAATCCACCAGGCAAGACACCCTTATCGGTTCCTGACCATGTTACTGGTCGTGGAAAAAAACGTAATAAAAATCCTTTTTTTTTTTTTTTTAAGAACCGATAAGGACCGGTTACCACACTCTAAAAGTATAATAAACTTTTTTTTTTTTTTTTATAACAACCTGATCGGTTCAAACCGAACCGATCCTATGTTTACAAGTTCCACACAGGAGAACAAGAAAATAAACCTATCTAGTACTCACGATACCACAGACAGAGACTGAATCGATAGGTTAACAGATTAAATTCGGTCGAAAACCAAGAAAAACGGTACTTTAACCGACAAACTTGAACCGAGCAAAGGAGAAATCTCCGGAGCGACTGTTCAGTGAGGCGGAGTAAAGAATCTGACGGTTTGAGTTAAAACAGCAACAGACAGAGTCTCAACCGAGCTCGAGCTCAGCGTTCCATGCCTGGCATGGAAAGTTAACTTTCATCTCTGTGGCAGTTCAAAGGTTGGACATCAGTTCAAAGGTTGGACATCACTGCAATATGTCAGAATACAGCAAGACTTCATGTTGTTTGAAAACTGGATTAAGTCAAACCCCCCTGCTCCATAGGAGCGGCCCAGAGGTGAAACTGCCCACCGGAGTTCCAACGAGGACGGAGATGGAGTTCGGAGCAGAAAATGCAGCCGTCAGGAGCGGGGCCAAGGGAAATCCACCAAAGTTGGTTTAGGCCCCTCGCTTCTCCGGAACAATCCTCGTGCAGACGTACCAACAGGCAACCTCGAACGGCACAGATTCTTCTTCCCCAAACAAGGAAGAAGAGCTCGGGGTTAAGCAGAGCCGGATCCCCTAGATTTGTGCTTCAGCAGACTGTCCTCCCCTCCCCAGGACTGTCCGTAGTCAGAACCCCGTTAATTAAGGGCGTCGGACTGGACACAGCCCCTCTGCCATAAAAACTTTTAAACAAAGTTTACTACCATCACAGTTACCATCTAAAGATGACTCTGTTGATGGCAGGAAAGAGTTTCTTTTTCTTCATAATCTTCTTTTCTTGTTCATAAAATTAGAAACTACTACTTAAAATATTAAACGCTAAAAGCTGCTGTCGTATAGATGAAAACTTGCGACTCCGGCAAATGAGCGACGTCGACATCCAAGCGCACTCTACAGCGGGAGAAAAGGAACTGAGGCGGTTGAATGTTCGACGCTGAGATAGCCTATACAGGCGTGAGCTAGTCTCGCCATGCATGCGTGGTCCTGTCTCAGCGCTGACCCTTCTGAAAATTTTAGGCTCCCGCTTGGTCCTAGCACCTCCGGCGCTATCCCACTATTGTGAATGAGTGATGGAGACTTAGTCCAGGAAGATCAAGGCTCCTGCTGAGGAATCGAGGAGGTACTGAAGATTCCCGCCAACATGGAAGGAGAGCAGAATCAACAGGCTAAAGAGAGGTTCCAGTAAAGTTAGGGGGAAGGAGGGAGGAACGGCATGGCCTGCTGCAAGAGATAACCTCGCATATCTACTGTTACGGTAAGTTCTTACATAACTGTACTATCTGACGTCGGGGGCATCTCTTGCAGCAGGTCACACCTATGGAATGAGTCCCAAGCACTTCTAACATAGTAAGCCAGTCTAGGTGGTAGGAACCAAGCCTAAGAAAGTATGCCCTGAAGAACAGCTAGGCCAAAGTTGGCACTGCGCCTAGAGGCAATGTCCAGCCTATCGTGTTTTGTAAAGGTGTGGACAGAACTCCAAGTAGCTCCTACACAGATCTCTGCAGCTGAGATGTTCCCAAAACAGGCAGCGGAAGTAGCCATACCCCTGGTGGAATGGCCCTTAACCTCCCCAAGAAGTTCCTTACCCTACTTCCTGTAACAATACGTAATGCAGTTGGGCAACCTTTTGGACAGACACTGCTTAGAAAAAGAGGCAACCTCTTTCACATGGGCGAAACAGACAAACAACTGTTCAAACAACATGAAGTCTTGCTGTACTCTGACATATGCAGTTAGGTCCTGCCTTTCAACTGCCCTGGAGAACAAAGAGTTAAACTTTACATGGCCAGCATGGAATGTTCACCACAAGCTCGGCTGAAGCTCCTGTCTGCTGCTGTTTAAACTGCAACTGTCAGATTCTTTACTCTGCCTCACTGAACAGTCGCTCCGGAGATTTCTCCTGCTGCTCGGTTCAAAAAGAAGTTGAAGTGTCTGTTTTCGGTCGGTTTCTACCAAATTGCTGTTAACGCTTAGTCGGTTCAAGTCTCTGTCTGTGGTACCGTGGGTACTAGATAGGTTTTTTGTTTTGTTTCTGTGTGGACCTTGTGAATTGTGGATCGGTTCGGCTGAACAGATCAGTTTCAGGTAAAAAAGCTTGTGCTTAATTTAGAGTGTGGTAACCGGTCCGTATCGGTTCAAAAAAAACTGGATTTAATTACATTTTTTTCCAAGACCCGTGACACGGTCAGGAACTGATAGGGGAGTCTTGCCTGGCGGATGGCCGAAAAAAGGGTAAGTTTTTGGATGGGATTGGCCATGGCTGAGAAACCCAAGAAAAAAAAAACTGGGCCCACTGGATTTCAACACTGCAGTGTGTGGGGAAGTCTTAGCCAAGGCTGATCCCCACACCACCTATGTTTATTGTCTGGGGTTTGACCACCTCGATTCAGACTGCCAAATTTGCAAGAATTTTCCCAAATCTACCCTGGAAGAGAGATTAGGTAGACTGAGGGAAAGGAAGGCCGAGAAGTCCACTGACCCGGATGGCCAGCCCGGTTCGGTTCCGAGCGAACCAGGAGGAGTGCCCTCTGACCAGGGCGATACTTCTTCAGGCAAAAGGAGAGCCGATTCTGAGGAGTCTGTTCCGGTGAAAAGAAAGAGAAAAGATAAATCATCCAGTTCGGACCCAGAAATTCATACTCAGACTGCCGATGAGATAGCCAAGGCGATAAGGATTGTGCAATCGCTTAGTCTGGTTCCGACCGAACTGGCACCATCTGGCAGGGGCTCGGTTCGGTCAGTTCCCCCGGTTCCGGATTATACTTTGGAAGAATTTTATGAACCGGAGGAGGAGGAGGGAGAGTATGAGGATGATTATGAAATTCTGGATGTGCCTATTGACCTGGACATCTCCCCAGACAGACCTTCAGGTGTTTCTCCTTCTAGGCTTTGAGTCCCCCTCTCACTATATGTTTTACAAAAAAGTGGCCAATACCCTCCAGCTTCCTGTGGAAGAAGCAGTAGAGGATCAGGAAGAGCCTGATTATGTTGAGATGATGGACATCCCAGAGTCCAGGAGACTGTCTATTCCCCTCCACAAATCCTTTGGGAAACAGACACATAAAATTCTTAAGTCTCCTAATTCTATACCTCCTGTGGACAGGACGAATGGACAAGAGGTACACTCTCTCAGGCTCAGACATGGAGTTCCTTTCCCAGCAATGCAGCCATGTTGGGGTTGTGCAGGCTGCTGCCTGTGATAAGGCAAATATTCCCTTGGCATCACACCCCCCAGACAAGGACTCCAGGAAGATTGATGCAATGGCAAAGAAACAATACATGGCAGCATCTTTGGAACTCAGGCAGGCTAACTATATGGCCCATACAGCTAGATACCAGAAGTCCAGGTGGGACACTGTGCTGGCTCTAGCTAAACAGACCCCTGACCAGCTTGCCAAGGAGCTGGAGCAGGTGGCTGCAGATGGGATTGAGGCATCGAAAGTACAGTTTCATGCTGCTGTGGACTCCAATGATGTTTCATCAAGAGTCATGGCTACATCTGTGGCTCTTTGGAGGATGGCTTGGCTCAGATGTACTAGCCTCTCACAGGATACCCAGGCTAAGGCCATGGATTTCCCTGTAATTGGTAATTGTCTGGGGAGCAGACAGAGAACTACATGAAAAAGATGGATGAGTACAGGACCACTTACAGGAGTGCTCAGGCCAAAGAAAGGCAAGCAACTCCTCAAAGGCAGCAGTCCAGGGGCAGGGGCAGGCCTTTCCAAAGGCCTTTTTACCAAGCTCAGGCCTCTTCTTTTTCCTTTTCACAGAGGGGGGTTCTTTAGAGGGAGAGGCAGAAGGGGATGAGCAGGCCTGCATCCACCCTCAGCCTAAAGCCCCTGCCAAGCAGACACCCTGACGGGCCGATTCTCCCATACCAGTAGGGGGCAGGCTGGCTTACTATGTCCAGGACTGGAAGTCTCTGACATCAGACAAGTGGGTCCTGGAAGTAGTAAGCCAGGGACTGGTTCTCAGCTTCAAAAAATTTCCCAAGATGAGAACCAGATCCTTTCCACCTGCAAATCTCTTACAGACCCTTGCCCTAGAGGCAGAGGTTTCTTCTCTCCTAGCTCTCAGAGCTATAGAGAGGGTTCCCACCCTACACAAGGGCAAAGGATTGTACTCCAGGTACTTCCTAACCCCCAAAAAGACAGGAGAATGGCGGCCCATCCTCGACCCAAGATATCTGAACTAACACCTTTTGAAACCAAAGTTCAAAATGGTAACTCTGGGAATTATCCTTCCCTCTCTAAGGCCAGGGGACTGGCTAGCCTCCCTGGACCTCAAAGATGCCTACTTTCACATTCCCATCGGGTGCTCCCACAGAAAGTACCTCAGGTTCGAGTTGCCCTCAGGCCACTATCAGTTCAGAGCAATGCCCTTTGGCCTAACATCAGCCCCAAGGGTTTTCACAAAGTGCCTGGCAGTAGTTGTTGCTTTCCTAAGAAGAAAAAAGATCTCCATCTTCCCATACTTGGACGACTGGCTCGTAGCAGGTCAGTCTCCAAACCAAGTCAAGTCACATCTGCAAGTGACCCAGCAAGTGCTCACTTTCTTAGGATTCCTTCTCAACCTTCCGAAGTCAGTTCTCGAACCAGTACAGCTCCTCACCTTCACAGGTGAAGAGCCTTCCTTCCCCTGGAAAGGGCAAGGAACCTTATGGAACTGGCCTCTTCATTCACCCTTCAGGTGTCTCGATCAGCAAGGCATTTCCTTCAGCTTCTGGGCCACATGGCAGCTTCCACAGCAGTGGTCCAAGGGGCAAGATTCCAGATGAGGGACATTCAGTTCCACTTAACAGCCTTCTGGTCCCAAAGAAAGGATTCCCTTACCAAACTAGTCCCAGTGACTCGAACCCTAATCCAAGCCTTGCAATGGTGGCAAGATCAGGACAATTTGAGACAAGGGGTTCCATTTGTCACTCAGTCTCATTCAGTGATACTCACCACAGATGCTTCCCTGCTGGGCTGGGGAGCCCATTTGGGGGATCTTACCACCCAAGGACTGTGGTCACCTCAGGAATCTCTGCTTCACATCAGTCTTTTGGAACTCAGAGCAGTGTTTCTGGCACTGCAAGCTTTTTCCAAATCTGTACAGAACAAGGTGGTTCAGGTCAGAACAGACACCATCACCATGTGGTACATCAACAAGCAAGGAGGCACTCGGTCTATGGCCTTGTGCACAGAAGCAATGAAGTTGTGGTCCCTGGCCTATTCCCTGCAAACCTCTGTGATAGCAGTTCACCTCCCAGGGAAGAACAATGTCCTAGCAGATGCACTGAGCAGAATACCCCAGAGCCACCACGAATGGGCCCTAGATCCTCTAGTTTTGAAAGTGATTTTCTCGAGATGGGGCACACCAGAGATAGATCTTTTTGCAGCCCCAGACAATCACCAACTTCCTCTCTTTTGTTGCAGACCACCAGTCTTGGGCTCAGTCCCCCTGGATGCTCTGATTCTGAACTGGGAAGGGAAATTTCTGCATGCTTTTCCCCTCTTCCCTCTCCTGTTCAAAGTGTTAGTCAAGATAAGGTCACAACCATGCAAAGTGATTCTGATTGCTCCAGACTGGGCCAGACAGCCTTGGTACCCTTGTTGCTGTCCCTAGCAGTCCACCTTCCCCTGTCTCTTCCCAGGAATTACAATCTGTTGACATCCTCTCAGGGGAGGATTTGGTACCCGAATCTTCAGTCTCTCAATCTCAAGGCATGGCTCTTGAAGAGTTAGAGTTTGCAGATCTGCATCTTTCCCAAGGGGTTCTGGATATCCTTAAGGCTTCTCGAAAGCCTTCCACCAGTAAGACTTACAACTCCAAATGGAAAAGATTCAGCATTTGGTGTTCTTAGAAGAATATTTCTCCAGAATTTTCTGCTGGATTGCCTACGGTTCTGGACTATATGGTCCATCTTAATGGTCTAGGCCTCAGACCAGCTACCCTTAAAGTACATTTGGCAGCTGTTTCTGCTTTCTTGTCAGTAGGCAAGCCTTCCTCTCTATCATCCCATGCTGTATTTTGTAAGTTTTTCAAGGAATTGCTTTACACCAATCCCCCCCCTTTAGGGATCCTGCTCCTGCTCCTGCTTGGGACCTTAATGTTTGCATTGCTCAGCTTATGCAACCTCCCTTTGAGCCTTTGTCCTCAGCAGAGCTTAAGTACTTGACTTGGAAAACTGTGTTTTTGGTAGCCATTACTTCCGCCAGGCATATCAGTGAATTGCAAGCCCTGTCAGTGGAATCTGATTTCATCTCTTTCCATAGAGATAAAGTGGTCCTAAGAACTAACAGAAAGTTTTTACCTAAAGTGGTTTCAGATTTCCAACCTCAACCAGTCTATATCTCTCCCTGTTTTCTTCACTGACCATTCCTCCTCGGGAGAGAGGAGGCTACACAGCTTGGATGTTAAAAGAGCCCTTAGCTACTACATAGAGCGTACCAAGGGTCACAGGTTTGAATCCCTCCAGTTGTTCCTTACGTATGGAGAAGTTGGTAAGGGCAAACCTGCCACTAAGAGATCTATTGCCAGGTGGATTGTTTCTTGTATACAATTCTGCTATGAAAAAACTGGGTAGAACTCCACCCTCAGGCCTGAGGGCTCATTCCACTAGAGGTACAGCTGCTTCCCTGGCTGCTGCCAGGGATATTCCTCTCTTAGAAATTTGTCAAGCAGCCACCTGGAAAACAGTCCATACTTTCACCAAGCATTACTCTCTGGATATCCAGGCTAGGAGTGATGCTCCGTTTGGCACAGCAGTACTTCAGAGCTTGTTTCCAAAGTAGGTTCTGTCCCTCCTCCATGGAGGTACTGCTTGGTAGTTCAGATATAGCAGAATACAGCAAACTCATGTTTGAAGAAAAATTACTCACCTTAGTAATGTTGTTTCTTCTAATGAAGTCTTGCTGTATTCTGAACCCCCCCCCCCCACCTCCCCTCTCAGAACCTAGATTTTGGGATGTGGGTGGGCAGGAGCAGTGCTGGCACCCTAGGGGTGTCCTTTTTTCACCCTCTTTTGGTTTGGGTGAGGGGTTGTGTTTTCGATGTGTTTTGTTTTTGGGTTTCCTGACTTGAGTCTTCCTTTTGAAACCAAAAAACCTTTTATATAGATATATTTGCCAGTTGGTTAGTAAGAATTTTACAGTTTCCACGCAGAACATCTAGTGAGTGTCTGCTCGTAAAGATCTGATGGTTGCAGTTTAAACAACAGCAGACAGGGGCTTCAACCGAGCTCATGGTGAACATTCCATGCTGGCCATGGAAAGTTTAACTCTTTGTTCTCCAGGGCAGTTGAAAGGCAGGACCTAACTGCATATGTCAAAATACAGCAAGACTCCATTAGAAGAAACAACATTACTAAGGTGAGTAATTTTTCCTTTGGACTTCCTGCAGCTCTTGGTACGGTACGCATAGTACTGTAATATTCTATGCTCATCCAAAGTGTGGAGCAATGCTTCCCCCGGATTAGCATGCTCTGGACAGTAAACAGGTAACTGCATGGACTGATTCAGGGTAAACTCAGACACCATCTTAGAAAGAACCTTAGGACTGGTACACAAAGATACTCTGTCTTTACGGAAAACCAAATAAAATTGCTCACACGTGAGCACTTGGAGCTCAGAAATCCTTCGATTAGAAGTAATGGCTATTAAAAATAATGCTTTCTACGACAAAGTGTAGCCCTCAAGTTGGGCAGGCTCAAAAGGAGCCAAAGTAAGCTTTTCCAACACAAAATTCAAGTCCCACAGAGGGACGGGATTGCAGATAGGAGGCTTTAGGTGAAGGATGCCTCTCAAAAAGGTGCGTGACATCCAATTATGCCACCGTACAGCCATCAATGGGCACATGGAAAGCAGAGGCAGACATGTGCACTTTAAGAGAAGAGTACCCTAGACCCAAGTCCGAAAGGGTCAGCAGGTACTCCAATATCAGATTCACAGGACAGGTTAAGGTGTCCAGCTGGCGTGAAGCAGCCCACAAAGTACAGTTACGCAAGAACTTACCATAACAGTAGATCTTTGAGAGGAGCTCTTGTAGCAATACCAATAGGACTAAGCCACCAGGCATTAGGACCCCACAGAAAACTTCTAGCAAGCATTCTATGGCAGGGGACCGCCTCCAACGTTGGCTCCACCCTGTCAGCCCTGGTATAAAGGGGCAGTCCCCTGGCAGATATGAAGATGGAGAACTGAGGTGGCTCTCCCATCCCTCAAAGAGAAAAATGAAATGCTAGTCCCCAGGGGCAGGTGGGTGGGACAGTCACCTGCTGCAAGATCTCCTAAGATCTACTGTTACGGTAAGTTCTTACGTAATTGTACTATCTTACTTCGAGGGGGAGCTCTTGCAGCAGGTAATACCAATAGGACTGAATCCCAAGCAGTACCCAAAGAGAGACCCAGGTCAGAAGGGTGAAGGATATCAAGCAAAAAGCCCTAGGCAACTCAGGAGAGAAGTCCCTGAAGGACCACTAGGCCGAAACCTGCTCTCCTTCGAAGCAATTTCCAGACTGTAGTGCCTGACGAAAGTGTGTACTGAACTCCAAGTAGCGGCTGCACAAAGGTCCGCTGATGACATTCCTGAGGGACACGACATGATGTTGCAACCCCTCTGGTGGAGTGACCCTTGACCGTTCCCGGTAAGGGTCCGTTTTACGTCTGATAAAATGCTGGGTTGTATTGCAAGGGGTATATCCTTGAGGAGGGAGGAAGTGATTCTGCCACTGTATAGGTCATTAGTTAGACCACACCTTGAGTATTGTGTGCAGTACTGGCGTCCGTATCTGAAGAGGGACATTAAGTTACTGGAGGGGGTGCAGCGCAGGGCGACAAAGATGATCAAGGGCTGGGGACTTATCATACAGAGAGGAGGTTGAAGGAGTTGAACATGTACTCACTGAGGAGGAGGAGAGACAGGGTGACATGATTGAAACCTTTAAATACATGAAAGGAAAAACAAAGGCGGGTACAGAGGGCTGTTCAAAGTAAGGGAGGGAGGGTCATCAGGGCCATGATATGAGGACTGGGCGAGGAAGATTCAGGAGGAGATGAGGAGACAGTTTTTTCAGAGAGGGTGGTGGCTGGGTGGAATCGTTACCTGCTGAAGTGGTATGCAGTAGAACAGTGGACTGCTTCAAACGAGGATGGGACAGGACAAGGGGGAGGGTTAATGAAAGGGAAGGGTGGAAGGGAGGGGCAGCTACAGAGTAAGGGGTGCTAGGTGCACATTCGAGCAGACTTGATAGACCTCTAGGCCTTTATCTGCTGGCAAATTTCGTATGTTCGTAATTCACGAGCCACTTGGTCAACGTCTGTTTTGTTACTGGTGTCCCTACTTTCCTTTGGGTAAACGAGAAGACAACTGTCCTGTCTTTCTGGAGGAACTAGCATGAGCAAGACAGTAACAAAGAATTCTATGTATATCCAGAGTATGTAGTAAGGCCTCCCCTCTGTTCAAGTACTCTGGGTAATAAACCGTTAGCTGAATGTCTTAGTTCAAGGTGAACTCAGACACTACCTTCGAAAGAAACTAAGGATGAGTGCGCAGGGCTACCCTGTCCCTGTGAAAAATAAGATAAGGCTCTTTACATATCAGAGCCTGCAGCTCGGAAATCCTCCGAGCGGAAGTAATGGCAACTAAAAATAACGCCTTCCAAGATAGAAGGCGTAGCTCACAACTTTCGGCTGGTTCAAAGGGGGGCAAAATAAGCTTTTCTAACACAAACAGGAGATCCCATGGCGGGACAGGGTCTCTCCTGGGGGTTTAATATGCAAGATTCCACTTAAAAAGGTCTTGCATAGGTCCAACAGTGCCAGACTCTTCCCATTCAGAGGTGCATGATAAGCTGATAGCTACTCATCCATTAAGGTGCATCGCTATGCACCAAGACCCAAGTCCAAGAGGGAGAGGAGATACTCCAGCACAGATTCCACCGGACAGGTGAAGGGATCCAGGGAACAGGGGGATGCCCACAAGCAGAAATGCTTCCACTTCATGGTATGTGTAGGCCTGGTAAAGGGCTTTCTTGCCGCCACGACAACCTCTGCCACTCTGAGGAATACTCTGAACCCGTCCCTAGCTAAGTCTGCAGGAGCCATGCATGCAGATGCAGGGACTGGAGGGCCAGTTGAACCCGTGTCCCCTCCTCCAGGGAGAGCGAGAGTGTGGACAGGGGCAACAGAACTGGTGGTTCCAATGCCAGCTGCTGTAACAGCGGGAACCAAATCTGTTGAGGCCAGAAGGGTGCGACCAGGAACATTCGGGTGCCTTCTGCCTGCAACTTGAGCAGGATCCTCTGAAGAAGAGGGAAGGAAGGGAAGGCATAAAGAAACCTCCCTGTCCAAGAGAAGGACAATGCATCTCACCAAAAAACACCAGGCCCTGGATCTAGCGAGCAGAAATTGGGAAGTTTGGCGTTGTGTGGGGATGCAAAGAGGTCCAGTTCTGGCTGACCCCACCTTCCGAAGAGGTCATCTATGACTTCTTGCTGTAGTTCCCATTCATGGCTCGGAGATCGATAGTAGCTTAGACAGTCTGCGAGGATGTTATGGATCCCTGGAACATGGACTGCTGAGATGCAGGCTGTGATCCACTGCCCATGTCCATACTCTCATTGTCTTTTTGCATAGGGGGCAAGAATGAGTGCCCCCTTGCTTGTTGAGAAGGAAGACTACTGGGGTATTGTCTGACTGGACCAAAAGGGACCCCAGGGAAAAAGTACCCCTTGAAAGGCTTTTAAAGCATACAGGATGTCTCTTATCTCTAGAATGCTTATGTGGAGAGACCGTTCTGTGGAGTTCCAGGAGCCCCTCGTCTGCTGAGATACCAGATGTGCTCCCCATCCCAGTCCCAAGGCATCTGTCAAAATTTGTTGGGGGCTGGGACACTGGAAGTGAAGCCCTCTGTCTAGATGAGCCGGGGTGACTCACCAAACCAGGGACTGACGGACCGCATAGGAGATTCGGATCAGCTGATCAAGATCGTCTGTGCCTTGGTCCCACTGAACTCTGAAGTTCCACTGCAGGATCCTCATGTTCAAACAAGCAAGGGGAACTGTGGCTATGGCTGTGGCCATGTGGCCCAGGAGCTGCAGAACCACCCTTGCCAGGACCTGGGCTGAGGTCATCACCCTGTGAGCAACTTCCCTTAACCTGACTGCCCGGTCTTCGGGAAGAAAGGCTTTTCCTTGGACGGTGTCTAGGACTGCTTTAATGTATTGTAGTCTCTGAGCAGGCCAGGAGAATGACACGGAATAGACTGAACGTCTCCTCCAACGTTCAACGCAACTGGCCTTCTGACGGAGCTATGAGAAGTCAATCATCCAAGCAGGGGTAGACCTAACGACCCCCTCTCCTGAGGGCTGCCGCCACTACTGCTAGGCACTTGGTAAAGACCCTTGGTGCCTATGTAAGGCTGAATGGAAGCGCTCTGAACTGGTAGTGCTCCCCTTGGAAGGTGAAACGAAGGTACTTCCTGTGCAATGGCAAGATGTTTATGTGCATATAATAAATAACAACAAAACTTTATTCATATCACGCCTTTCTAAAATCAAGGCGCGTTACAATATCTGACAACATATTAAATAAAAACCAATACATAATCTGAGCTCCTAAAATCACAATATTAAAATAAATCTTTGAAGATAGGTCTTCAGGGCCATTTTAAATTCCTCCACAGACGCACACCGACGAAGCGGACGGGGTAGAGAATTCCAGAGGGTCGGAGCAGCATACATAAAGGCTCGAGCACCAGATGATTTCAAAGAAACCTTCGGAATCTCTAGCAACCCCTCGTCCGCCAAGCGGAGAGATCGCTTAGGGCAGTAGGGAAGTAAAAGCTCTTTCAGGTAGTCCGAACCCTGTCCATGTAGGGCTTTATAAGTCAAAAGACCAACTTTAAAGGTGATTCACCACTGAATTGGCAGCCAGTGCAGATTATGCAGCACCGGCAAAATATGACAGACACGAGAAGTACCTGTCAATAACTGGGCCGGAGCGTTCTGCACCAGCTGCAAGCAGCGGACATCAACCCCAGGAAGCCCTAGATACAGGGAGTTGCAATAATCAAGGCATGAGGACACAAAGGCGTGGACCAACGTTGGCAAATCCATGGGCAGAACGAGGTGCTTAATACTGGCGATGTTCCCAAGATGGTAAAAGGAAAGTTTGACAACTGCTGACACTTGTGAACGAAGTGTCAGCTCACTGTCAAAAATCACCCCAGGTTCCGCATCCGTTCAGAGGATGGAAGCTGGACACCTCCCAGAAACAAACCTGAGGGAAGACCAACTCCCACCCCCTCTACCCTGCGACCCGGGTCCACCACCATTACCTCCATCTTTTCAGAGTTCAACTTCAGCCAGCTTGAATTCATCCAGTACTGGATTTCAGTGAGGCAGCTATTAAAGATCGAGAGCGCTCTATCCTGGTCGGGTGCAAAAGATAGGTAGAGCTGCGTATCATCTGCATAGCAGTGAAACCTCAGCCCATACCTTCTTACAATGTCTCCGAGGGGCAGCATATACACTGCGAACAACATGGGGGACAACACCGAGCCCTGGGGAACCCCACGACAGAGAGACTGGACGGGAATAATTTATCCCCAATACCACTCTGAGTTCTGTCAGTGAGGAAAGATCTAAACCATCTGAGGACCGTACCCAACAGGCCACAGATTAACTCCAGGCGCCCGAGAAGTACAGTACCCCATGGTCCACAGTGTCAAAGGCTGATGAGAGATCAAGAACGAGAATGGAACGATTCTTCTGATCTCTAGCCATCAGGAAATCATTGAGCACCTGAACCAGCAATGTCTCAGTACTATGCCTCTTACGAAATGCAGACTGGAGCGGTTCACAGATGTCATGGATGGTTAAATGCTTTTCCAGTTGTGCAGCCACTACTACTTTCTCAATAATTTTCCCAATAAAGGGAAGATTAGAGATCGGCCTGTAGTTAGCAAAGCAGCCTGGGTCCAAGGAAGCTTTCTTCAGGAGAGGTGTCACCACCGCCTCCTTCAGGGAGCTAGGATACTCACCCTTATCCAAGGAGCACCAGACTATCTGTGCTAGGGCAGGGCCAATGATATCAAGACAACCCTTTATCAGGGAGGTCGAGCCCGGATCCAAACTACAGCAAGTAGGGCGCATACTATGGACAATCCTCATGACATCAATGAACTCAGGCCGGTCAAAGGAACTCCAGGAACGACCTGAGGATGCGACCAAACGCCAGTCAATAGCTTCTCCCATAGAGGAAGCCGGCTAGAGCTCTGCCCTAATGTCAGCCACCTTATCTGCAAAGAAGTGAGCAAGCTCATCACACTCTATTTATGAAAAAGTTTTCCGAAGCTGAAGACAGGCTGGGTTGCACAGTCTGTCCACAGTTCGAAAAAGCTGAGCTGGTCGGTTCTGAGCAGCCACAATCTCCCCAGACAGGAACTCTGCCTTCTTATGAGAGACTGCAGAATGATAGAATTGATAATGTTCCATTAGTCTAAGATGGTCGGCATCAAGGGCAGTTCTCCGCCAACGACACTCTAACCTTCGTCCTTGTTGCGCATCTCCCTCAGAGTCCCATCGAACCATGGAGACCGAGGTCGAAGGGGGAAAGGACGAACACGGACAGGAGTAATTTGATCAAGAGCCGAGGAGACGGCCCTATTATAAGCCACCACCAAGGCATCAAGATCATCACTCACTCTGGAAAACTCTGATAAGTCAAGCACCGCTGCCAGGCCCGTAGAGCGAACATCTTGCAAAAGAGCAGTACCTTACCATCTCCACAGGGGTAGGCCTACAAGGCGGGGGGTGCAAAAACTGAACCCCACAGTGTAATGATCAGACCAACAGACTGGTACCACCTCCACGTCAGAGGCCTCAATCCCCAGGAGGAAAACCAAGTCCAAAGAGTGACCACTCTTATGAGTGGCAGAAGTAACCACTTGTGTGAGGCCCAAAGATGTCATTAATTGGCGGAAGTGTTGTCCAAACTGTGAGAGTTCGTCATTGACCCAGGCATTGAAGTCACCCAGGACCATCAGCCTGGGTGACTCAAATGCCAAGTCAATGACAAAATCCACTACTTCCTGTAGAAAATGTTTCCCATCACCTGGTGGACAGTAAATGAGAACAATTCTACACCCCACACCTGCCAATACAGTACACTCAACGGACTCAGCCCCCTCAATTGGTACACTTGTGAGGGCCAGTTCAGTCTTAAAACAGACTGCAACCCACCACCACCACCGAATACCCAGCTGGAATGGCTGCCTCCAAAACTGGACCAGCATTTTCGTCCAGCCAGGTCTTGGTAATGCAAGCCAGATCCACAGACTCCACAAGATCTGCAATAACTGCAGTCTTATTCCTTATGGATCTGGCATTGCACAACACCGGCCAGGTTGGACGGGTCTCAGGAGCGGTACGGACCACTTGCCCAGTACCATCAATAGTAGTGGAGCCCTTGGGTATGGAAACCAGGCAAGAATAACCTCGCTCCGGAATCCATTTCGCCCCAGGGCATCTTGCATGTACAGAGAGCAAAGCCAGTCTCCTTGATGGAGCATGGGCAGCAGGCTCACTAATGTCACCATTCTGAACCTTTTGTATTTGAAGGTATTCAGTTGGCTCAGATCCAGAATGGGACAGAGATCCTCTGTCTTCTTCAGAACTAAGAAGAAGTGGGAATAATACCCTTTGCCTCCGAGCTTTGGGTACCTCCTGAATAGCTCTCTTTTTGAGCAAAGCTAGTATCTCTGCACACAGAAGAGTCACGTGGGAGGGAATGGGTGGACTGTCCGGTGGAATATGGGTGAACTCCACAGTACCCCCTTTCAACTGTCTGGAGGACCCACTGGTCTGTAGCGATGCTGGACCATCCTGATAGGTAAAAGGAGACTCTCCCTCCTACCGCCTCCCCCTTGCGCCTCCTCGGGGGGGGGTCATCGACAGGGAATCACGCCATGGCGGAGGGGGTGGGCAAAGAGGGTCTAGCTGCCTTTGCACTTTTGGGGCCCTGGGTGCCTGAAGCAAGGAGAGGGCCTCTTCTCTTAAATCCTCCCTTATGCTGTGGCTGGTGTCTGCCCTGCTGGGCTGCCCGTGGTTCTGACCTGTACATACGATGAACGCCTTGCCTGAATCCTGCAGACCTGTTATGAGCTTCTCTGTTTCTGTGCCGAAGAGGATGGACCCTTGAAAGGGTGCATCCAATATGGCATCCTGCAAATTCTGGCAGAAACCAGAGACCCTCAACCAGGCATCTCTCCTCATACATATCCTGGTTGCTGCCACCCTGGCTGCCTTGTCTGCGGAGTCACAGGAACTCCTCAACACTTGCTTGTCCACGTCCATGCCCAACTGGATGACAGCTAGGAGCTCTGACTTGCCATCTGACTGGTTGTGCTTTTACCAGATCCATAGCCTTAACCCAATGTGATTTTTGGTACATGACCATATAAGCCAAGAAATTCAGTGACCTGACCATGTAGGTGGCTGAAGAATAGACCTTTTGGCCCATTTGGTCCAGCTTCTTCGACTCTGGATCTGGGGGCTGAGCACTCGTGTGTCTCGGCTGCTGCACTCTGTCATGCACACAACTGAGTCAGCCTTCGGTCGTTTACTTAAGTGACGCCTCTTCCTTGGGCATTTTATAGAGCCTGCTTTTCTTGGCACTGCTACAGTAGTAGCCAGGTCATTCCAGGTCGACTTCGTAACATCCTGGAAGGGTTTGACGAGAGCGGAGGGGAACGACCAGAGGTTTCAGGTCATTTGCCACTAGAAATTTAGCCAGGCATCGGCGTTCCGGATCATGCTCCTCCATATCCCATTGATTTATGGCTTGGATGAGTCTCATTATGTCCAGAAAGGACAGATCATTCAGGGGTGACCGGGGGTCCTTTCTCGGATCCAGAGAGGGTAGGGGTAGCTCATCCTCTCAGGAATAGTGTGGGGCGGAGTCCCCTGAATCTTTCCCCGAGGTAGAGGGCAGACGTCCGATGGACAAAGGAAAAGACGAAGGGTGCCTCTTCCGGCCACATGGGGCTGGCGCCAACCGGTCGTCGTCAGGCGGGGGTCACTGGCGGTGGGGGAGGTCGCCTGGGTCTCTGAGGCAACTGTTCCCTGGGTGGTACCCGAACAGGGGATGGCTCTCTGGGCTTTGGCAGCAAGTCCCCCTTGATAGTGTTCCACCAAGCATTAAAGGGAGCCCCTACTTCTGCCAGAGGGATGACTGGTGGCGGAAGCAGCAGAGTAGGGACATTTGAGGGGCCTGGGTTCAGACCCTGTGGCACTTTGGGTACAGAATCTGGTCCTTGTCTACAGGTGCCTCGGGTGTCAGGGCCTTATCCAGTGGTGCCGAGCCTCTGAGTCTGATGTCCAGCTCCTTAGGAGGAGGCGTAGAAGGAGGAGGCAGCTGTTTATCCGCAGGCCCGGATGCTTTATCCGTTGCGGCACTGGGCATTTGGTCTGACACCCGGTCCTTCAGGGCAGACAGCTGCTCTTGCTGGCGAGCGCCTGGTCCGCTTCTGACACGAGTCACAGGTTCGTAGTTTTCATCTCTGAAGCCGACATCACCCTCAGCCATCGGTGAGTCTGACCCTTGCGCTATCGGACAACCCGAAGACTTTCGGGTGGCAGCATCAGAGTTCTTGCCCGAAAGAGACGCCTGTCCCTCTGGCACCGACTGATGCATATGCTTGTGAAGCCTATGTGCCAAGGGTACTGGAATGGACGAACATCCATGAGAAAGAGACTCCCCTTTAGAGCAAGAGGAGGCAGTAGTCTTCTTAGAGAAAGCCCCAGCAAGAGCCGTTGAACCTTGGGGAACGGTCTCCGACCTCACGCCAGAGGTAGAAGAAGCAGAAGGCTTATGAAGGGACATAGGGTGGGATTCAGACCTGGCTCTCTTTATCCCAGTGGTGATGTTTCCCACCCAATCTTTTCGCGGGGGGGGGGGGACTCTGTCCCAACTGGGTCCACTGCATGGTGGCCACTTGTTGCTCAAGCAGATTGGCCTTGAGTGTCTTGAGGTGGCGTATGACAGTCTTGTTGAACTTCTGGCAGTGCAGGCAGTCATCTGGCCGGTATTCAGGGCCTAGGCAGATCAGGCAGGCGAAGTGACTGTCCCTCACCGGGATCTGCTTGCCACATGCGCACTTCTACTTCCGCTGCTGAGAAAACAAAGACATGCACTGGAGATGGAGAAAAACTAAGGAAGGAAACGAACGGTAACTGCGCGTGGCGCAAAAAGGCAGTAGACTGCGAAGATGGTGTCCATGGAGCCGATGTTAGCAAGTCAACAGCGCAAAAAGAACTGAGGTGGTGCCAGAGGACCACCCCTTTATGCCAAAGCCGACGTAGGGGCGGAGTCACCGTCGGGGGGCGGTCCCCCGCCATAGATTGCTAGCTAGAAGTTTCCCGTGGGATCCCAATGCCTGGCGGCTTAGTCCTATTGGTGTTATCTGCTGCAAGAGCTCCCACTCAAAGTAAGATCTAGAAATGCTTACACTTCACGCAGTAAGTGGCCCTGGTGGACAGTTTTCTGGTTGCCACCAGAACATCAGCCACCTCAGGAGACACCTGAAACCATGCTATGGCTATGTCCTCAGGAGCCAGACGTGAAGGTGCAGGAACTTGAGGTCCAGATGGACCAAGGTACCCAGTTCTGGGAGAACAAGCTGGTGCACAGAGAAAGGGGGACTGGAGGTCCCACAGCCAGCCGCTGAAGGGGAACCAAATCTGACTAGGCCAAAAAGGATCATCATGGCCCCTTCTATCTGTAGTTTGATTAACACCCTCTGAAGCAGAGGGAAGGGAGAGAAGTCATACAGTAACCTCCCTTTCCAAGAGAGGGACAATGCCTCTCACCAGAAAACTCCTGGCCCTGGATCTAGCAAGCAAAAATGTAGCAATGTTGCACTGAGTGGGGACACAAAGGTCCAACTCTGGACAACCCAATCTTTCGAAGAGGTCTTCGACTACCGAGATTAGAAGCTCCCACTCATGCATCTGACCGGCTTAGGTCATTTGCCAGGACGTTCTGGACAACAGGAACATGGACGGCCATCAGCTCTAGGTTGTGGTCCAGAGCCCAGTACCAGACTCTCATTGCTTCCCTGCAGAGTGGTATGAGTGAGTACCCAATTGCTTATGTAGTGGAAGAATGTCATATTGTCTAGCTGCACCAGCAGAAGACCAAGGGACAGCTGGGTCTGAAAGGCCAGGAGGGCGTACACCACCGCCAGCATTTCCAAGACACTGATGTGCAGAGAGGACTCCAGACAGGACCACATCGCCTGTGTTTGGAGTGGACCCATATGTGCCTCCCTCAGCCCATCCCCGAGGCATCTGTCAGAATCTGCTGATGGAAGGAAATAGCGAAGGAGACCTCCTGAGAAGGTCAGTGGACTCCACCCACCAAAGCAGAACCTTCTTCACCAGAGAGGAGACCAGGACTTCCTGGTAATCCAGACGTTGGTCCCACTGGACTCTAAAGGTCCACTGGGGTATCCTCCTATGAAGACTGTCCAGAGTCATGACTATGGCTGCCACCACCATGCCCAGAAGCTGGAGGAAGACTCTGGCGGAGACATAGCGGCTGTGCAACACCAGCCTGGCCTGGACTATGAGATGGTCTGCCCTGTCCTGGGGAAGGAAAGCCATGCCCTGTGCCGTGTCCAGGACTGCCCCACTGTACTGGAGTCCCTGGCCAGGCGACAGAATGGACTAGGGCAAGCTGACAGTGATGCTCAGGTCCTGGAACAGACAGATGGTGTGTTCCAGGGTGAGGACTTGTGTTTGTGGACTAGGCTGTCCCTGGATGAAGCTTTAAAGTAGCCAATTATCTAGGTAGGGAAAAACACAGAATCCCCATCTCCTGAAGAAGGCTGCAACCACTGCGAGGCACTTGGTGAACAGCCAAGGAGCTGAGGACAAGCCAAAGAATAAGACCCTGAATTTAAAGTGTGCCTTCTGGAACTGGAATCTGAGGAATTTGCCTGTGTGGGGCACATATCTTGGTATATAGATATGCATCCTGCATATCTAGGCAGCGTATCAAATCCCCTTACTTCAGGAAGGGCAGCAGCCCCTGAAGGGTAACCATCCGGAACATTTTGTACTGTATAAGCAGGTTTAGCTTTCTGAGGTCCAGAATGGGCTGGAGGTCACCCATGCATTTTGGAATCAGAAAGAATTGGGAGTAGAACCCTTGCACTGTTGGGCCCCTGGCATGGGTTCCATCGCCTTTTTTTCAGATCAGGGACTGGATTTCTACCCAATGAACAGAGATGTGAGACACTGGGGGTCTTTCTGGAGGCCACTCTGTGAGTACCAAAGTGTGTCCATGGCTTATGAGCTGCAGCACTCAGCTGTCATTTATGATCTCCATCCACCTGTCCCAGTGCAGGAAGAACCAACCCCCTACCACCTCCACCTGGTCAAGGGGGGGGGGGTGCAATGAGTCATGCTGAGGCAGGAGTCACCCCTCCTCCTCGGAAGCCTTTCCTGGAAGAGGATGAGGGGGTGGGCAGGCCTGAGGAAGCCTTGTGTGATGGGCTTAGAGGCGGGGCAGGGTCTATGGGTTGCTCACAAAAGGGCACCCGTGGGGCACTATTTTGCTGGGTATGGTACAGAAAAAAAAAAATCAACCAATTTTTAGAGTGTCCGGAGGCTTGTAGGTTGGACAAAATGTCCTGAACATCAGCCCCCACCAGCTTATGCCCCCTAAAGGGGGCATTCAGGATGGACATCTGAACATCCTGAGCAAAGCCAGACACCCGCAGCCAGGAGTGCCAATGAAGGCATATGCTCACTGCCGCCACCAGAGCTGAGGCATCTACAGCATCGTAGGCCAAATGCAGGAGGTGTTGGCCAACGGCCAACCCCGATTCAACAGCCTGGAGAAGCTGTTGTATAGTCTGACCATCTCCATGGCTTGTTCCCACAAGACATCTTGGTATTGGATCATGTGGGCCCTATAGTTAAGGGTTCTAATGGCCAAAGTGGTGGAGGCAAAAGTCCTTTTGCCAAAGAGATCAAGTCTCCACGATTTCCTAGTGGGTAAAGGGAAACTCAAATGTTTCGGTCTCTTTGTATGGTCATGCGCCACATCAATGACAACCAAGTCTGCTTTGGGTTGTTCCCCAAAAAATGGACCAGCCCACTGGCACCTTGTGTAGATTATCCGGCTTCCTAGGCATGGCCAGTTTGAGATCTGGGTGATGCCAGCCGGCCAATGTGGCATCCTCAAAAAAAGTGACCATCAAGGGGTGAACCACCAAAGCGGAAGAGTCGGCAGCTTGATGTAGATGGATAGGAGACGTTGGGAGGGGTCCAGCTCCTCAGTTTCAAAGCCCATGGCTGACTATCTGCGAATGACCCCACAAATTATGGGTCATCTGGGGAGACCTAGGAGTGTACTTGGAGGTCTCCTCCCCATCCGAGGACACAGTCGCAGGGAGGGGGGAAGAACCCTCATCCTTATGATCACCGAACTCCTTAGACTCAACCGGGGGTTGGAGGTCTGAGTGATATTCCCCTTCGTCGACAGGGCGAACGGGAGGGGTGTAAGGCACCAGCCAACACAGACCAAGAGGAGGGTACCTAGGAACATCAGGTGGCAGCACAGAGTGTGCAGGCCCAGGTGGGGTCTGGTATTGTGGTGGTGCCAGCTGCACTTGCACAAAATCCAAGAGGGATGACAGCACTGACTGAAAGTCCACTGTCACGGACGTTGGGGAACCCAGCAGTGTCAGTTATGGGGCTGGTGCCGGCGTCGATGGTGAAAGTACAGGGGTTAGCATAGGTAGAGGAGCTGGTGCCGGCAAAGGCAGAGGGGTCGGCTTCGGCAGAGGGTCTGGCATCGGTTGGGGGTCTGGCCCCAGTGCTAGTTGCAGCCAAGCAGGTGTCGCAGGTAGGATAGGCCTGGCTGGCGCGGGTGCCAGGTTAAGAGGGACTGGTGTCGCTCAGAGGGTGAAGTCAGTGACGGTCAAAGGAGATCTTGAGATGACAGGAGATGCTCTGAAGGGCACAGGGTCCACGGCGGTGGAGGAGGTTGCCAGTGCTGAAGTGGGTGATGAGACAGGCAGCCTGGGATCGACCAGGAGCTCACAGAACCCGCACCTGCCTGAGAAGAGCTGACGGAGCCTCCTGACTGCGGCCCTCCCACTAGATGGGGCCTGAAAAGGAGGGCTGTGCAGACTGAAAAGAACCAGTCCCTGAAGTACCGGTGCCCAACAGGGAAAGGCTGGCGGGTGGCACTGTCAACGGTAGCCCTTTGGAAGACAGGGTGGGCGAGGCAGAAGAGGTCAACCTGAGGAGGCAGATGAACCCGCCAAGGCCTTTGACTTGTGCAGGGACCGCAAGCAGAATGTGGACCAGTGTTTTTCACGGTCCTTTTCCCCAGTGTTCGTGTTTGCCATCAGATATCCTTCTCACCCCCCCCCAAAAAGAGGATGGTTGGGACCCCCGCAGACAGGGCCAGAGAGGAAGATAACTTCTGGCCAACAGCTCCTGTTCCATGCTGGAGACCTCCTGCTGCAAGAAGAATTCTTCAAGGGCTCGCTGGCGACAGCATCGAGTGGCCTGGTTGAAGCCCTTACAGATGGTACAACCCTGTGTGTCATGAATAGGCCTGAGGCAGCGAATGCAGGCAGAGTGGCCATCTTGCTTCGACAGCTGCTCACCACAAGTACACTTCATCCTGAAGGTCCGAGAAGAGGACGGGTCCGACATACAAAAAGAATCAACAAAAAGTTGGTAAACTAGGGTAAGAAAGAAAAGAAAAGAAAATTCAAGAGAAAAACTTGAGGAAAATGGCAGTCGACTGAAGCTTGCGTTGGGTCTCTGAAGGTCACACATGCGGTGGTCGATGGCAGGAAAAAAACTGGAGGAGGGAACGGGGGCCACCCACTTTTATAGGGTTGGCCGACGTCAGAGGGTGGTGTCAGTGTGCAGCCCCCAGTTAGACTGCTAGCTAGAAAAATTTCCAGCTGGTCCTAGTGCCCAATGTCAGTAGTTCTATAGGTGTGGCCTGTTGCAAGAGAAACCCGCAACATCAGATCTCTTGCTGGAGCTCTTTCTCCATTCAGGTTACCTACTGTTTTAAAAAGTGCTTCTCCATAGCACCTTTACGATGTCGGGTGGCTGTACTGAGCTCTTTGCAAATCAGGCAGGCCTGCATGTTATGGTCTGGCAAAGGCAATGCAGCAGACGTCATGCGATTTTCACCGCATTCACAATAACAGAACAGTTTCAACAATTCCTTAGCAGATATACACGCCATCAAAAATCACTTATAAAACGAATTAAACTATGGTGAGAAAAAGCAGCAGCTACAGCAGCATCATTTCTGTGCACGGTCCAATGAGTATGGTCATCGGCAGGAAAAGAACCGACAAGGGAAGGGGCTGCACACGTTTCTGTAGTAGCCAACATCTGACATCATCATGGGCGGTCCCTGGTGGACTGCTTACAAAAGTTTCCATGTGGTCCTAGTGCCTGGCAGCTGTAAGTTCCATAAGTGTGGCCTGATGAGAGATATCCTCGAAGACGACTGCTCAGTTACAAATGCATTACAGTGCCATGGAGGACTGCACGGCTTCTATGTTAAACCCCAAATTTTGCACTTTAATAACTTTGCAACTGTTCTTCCAATTTGCCGGAGTTTTTGTATGCGCCATCTGGTACCACAGATCTCTGGAGCTGGCAAATTTTGTTCTGGTCGGATGTGCGGTTGCGGAGCTGTGGAGTGCCAAAAACTATGTAAAATCTTCATTTTTTTTTTTTAAGCAAATTCTTTGCTCAGGGCTACAGCCCAAACAGTTTGTAGTTCTGGTCTGAAATGTTTAGGGTATATGGGGACTGGGTCACTGAAGTGTTTGAAGGTTTGGTGAAAAAATATTAATCCATTCAAAAGTTATTAAACTTTTAATTTTCCCATTATAGCCTAGGGAAAAAATTATGCTGGGCACGAAAACTTTTGCAAAAGCACTTTTTACTGGCCGCAAATGGGTTTTGTACTTTTGTGCTGCTACCATCTTGTTTTCAGCTGACAAAAAAAAAAAAAAAAAAAACACACAGGTTACTCAGCTGTAATAGTAGTTCTAGGAGTGGTATATGTTGTTCATCCACACTTGTTGGCAGATCTGCCTTCTCCTTTAAGGTCGCCGGAAAGTCTTCAAGCTGGCTCTTCCCATCCATCCGGGTGGTATAACCCTCAGCTCCGCCCCATGATGCCAGATCTTAGCCCGCTGGAAGCCAGGTTTGTGCGTTGAAGCCGGGAAGGTGGGGTAGGTCAGTGTGGATGAACATATACCACTCCTAGAACTACTGTTACAGGTGAGTAACCTGTTTTTTTCTAGGATCGTGGATATTTTGTTCTATTCACACTTGTTGGCAGACTCCTAGCAGTTCTCCAGGAGGAGGGAGGCGAGATGCACACCCCCTACCTAGGGAACAGGGACTGGAGAACTGAGGTACCAAAACCAGCATTCCGGCGTGACTCAAGGTCGATATGGTAATGGGAAATGAAGGTGTGTGCAGACTTCCAGGTAGCAGCCCTGCAGATATCCTGGATAGGGACGTTCCTAGAAGCAGCCACCGACACAGCGGTATGGCGGTTGGAATGAGCCTTAAGACCTACGGGAGGCTCCCTACCCGCCAACCTATAGCAGAGATCGATGCAGGAAGTGATCCAATTGTCCACTTGGCTGCAGGTCTGCCAGGTGCGGCTTCAGCGTAGGTGATATACAGCTGGCAAACCTCTCCCCAAAGTTTTGCTGTTCGCTCTTTGTAGTAGGCGAGTGTTCGTCTCCGGTCCGAAATGTGGAGCCTGAACTCTGCCTCCTAGGTGTAACGGGGGTAAAACACCAGCAGAGTAATTACCTGGTTAAGGTGAAACTCCAACACCACCTTTGGAAGGAATTTCAGGTGGGGTGCAGGACAGCCTTGTCCCTGTCGAAGACCAGGTAAGGAGACTCGCTAGAGAGGGCCTGTAACTCCCCAGTCCTTCTGGCTGACGTGACAGCCACCAAAAAGGCGGTCTTCCACGACAAATGTGAAAGGTCACACTTGTGCATCCGTTCGAATGGCTTGCCCATGAGCTTTGCCAAGACAAGCAATAGATTTCACGGAGGTGCAGGTTCACGCACCGGAGGGGATATGTGATCTAGGCCTTTGAAGAAGCACCAGACCACTTTCTCCTGTGTAGACTACTGACCGGCCCACGCCCGGTGAGCAGAGATGGCTGCCAGGTGCAGCTTTAGGGTCACTGACTGGGAGAGGAACCGGAGTTGGTCCAAAATGCTAGCCACTGGACAGGACGAAGTATCCAACCCTTTGCCCTGGAACCAAATGGAAAATCTCTTCCATATGAAGGCATAGCATTTTCTGGTCAATTCCTTACGGGAAGCCTCAAAAATGCTGAGGACCTCGTCGGAGAGACCCAAGGCCTGGAACTCTAGCCACTCAAGAACCAGGCTGTCAGGTGCAGGGATTAAAGGTCTGGATGGAGAACCTTCCCAATTGATGAAGATCAGTTCCGGGCGTGCTGGAGGCCACTTTGGGAGCCTGAGTCAAGGCTGAGGAGATCTGGATACCAGAACTGGCACGGCCAGTCTGGGGCTACCAGAATCACCTGTGCCGTGTCCCTCCTGACCTTGATGAGCACTTTGTGAATCGAGGGAAGGCATAGAAGAGACCTGGGGTCCACGGCCTCAAGAAGGCATCCCCCTGCAGCGAACCCTGCCGAGGGGGGCGGGCATGGTACAACCTTAGCTTCGCGTTCTCCCTGAAGGTGAACAGGTCCACCTGAGGGAAGCTCTAATGGGAGAACAGAACTTGCACTACCTCATGGTGGAGAGACCCCTCGTAAGATGCCCCGCCCATCCGGCGGAGGGCATCAGCCAGCTGATTGGAGGCTCCTGCCATGTGAAGGCTAGGAGATCTGCCTCCAAGCTGAGCACGAGGAACCAAGTGCGGAGAGCTTCCTTGAACAGAGGCAAGGAGTGCGTCCAGTCCTGCTTGTTGACATAGCACATAGTCGTGGTACTGTCCGTCTAGATCTGGACCACTTGACCCCGGATAAACAGAGTGAATGCGGTCAAGGCAAGCCGAACCACTTGGAGCTCCATCAGGTTGATGTGATATTGGTTAGTCCAAAAGAAATTCAGCACTCCAAGGTTAAGATGTCCACACTCTGGCAGTATTTCAATGTAAAATTTATTAAGATAACAGCATAATAGCCCGCCAGTGCAGGAACCTCACCGGTCACCAAGTACCCCAGCACTTTGTGTCTTCACTGACATTTCAGAGATGTGATATCGGGACTCCTCGGGGGACCAGAGCCTGTAGGCTCTGTGCTCCCCCAGATGGGCACCCCAACCCATCAGAGAGGAGTCAGTCATCAGGATGACCGTCTGCTCAGGATGGACAAACAGGATCCCTTCCTGCAGGTGGGCTGGAACGAGCCACCACTGGAGGCCGTCCCACATCCTCTGGGTCACAGAGACCAGCTGGTTGAGATGACCCGAGCAGTGAGACCACTGGCTGGCCAGTTCCCACTGGAGGGAACGCAAATGCCAGCAGGCCAAACAGACCACTCTGGTGCAAGATGCCATGTAGCCCAGAAGACGCAGAAGTCCCGGACAGGGAGCAATTGCCCAACCAGAAATGACTGGGCAAAGGAGGAGAGAAGCTCCGCCCTGTCCGCCGGGAGCCGAGCTCTGGCTCGGCAGAAGTCTAGCTCTGCCCCGATGAATTGAATCACCTGCGAAGGCACGAGTTCTGACTGGGCCTTGTTGATTGGGAGGCCAAGGTCGAGGCAAGTATGGAGGGCCAGATCCCTGGACCGCTTCACCTTCAGCCTGGAGGGGCCTGCTATCTGCCAGTCATTCAGGTAAGGGTACACCCAGACCCCTCGGCGCCTCAAGAAAGCCTCCACCACTGCCATGCATTTGGTGAAGACACTGAGGGCTGAAGACAGGTCAAAGGACATGGCTTGGAACTCGTAAAGGGTTCCCTCGACTCTGAAGCGGAGGAACCGGCGGTGGACGGACTGATCGGGACGTGAAAGAACGCGTCCTGAAGATCTAAGGAGCAGAACCACATCTTGCTCCAGAGATGGTATGATCGGAGCCAGAGTAACCATCCAGAAGGTGTGGGACCTGAGGAACTTGTTCAGGTTGTGCAGATCTATAATGGGGAGCCAGCCCCCCATCCATTTTAATACCAGGAAGTACCTGGAAATGAACCCTGGGTCTGAAGGAGGGTCCGCTATTCTGCGCACCACCTCCTTGAGGAGGAGTTGAGCTAGGTCATCTTGGGAGAGCCGACTAAGATGCTGCGGACACCAGATCCCTTCCCCTTGTGGGGCTCAGGCTCAATATGGAGGGCAATTCAAAAAAAAAAAAGTGTAGTCCTGACGCCCAGGAAAAATCAAGCCAGTGCTCTTCACAAAGGGATGGCTACTCCCATAACAAAGAACCAAAGAAAGTGAAGGCACACAAGGTGCAAATGTTTAAGTACTTTCTATAGATGTAAAAAAGCACCACAAACAGTGTAATAGATGTGATGGTAGATACAATTTTACTACCACGATTACAAGCTTGAAATGAAGTAAATGATGCAGCTCAATAACAATAGTACATAGAGAAGTAAAGACCCAACACTTCGACTCTCAACCAGGGTTTTTCTAAGGGGTCCTTCCTAAGTCGGTGCCCAAGAATGGGACATCTGCCAGCTTGTGTTGTGTATCAGCCATAAAGGTAGAGTTTCGCAACCAAGCCCTGTGGCGCATGGCCACTGCGGCCGCTACCAAATGGGCACAAGAGTCACCAATGTTCAGAGCAGTTTGGAGTTGTTGCTTTGCCACTACCCTACCCCCGGACCTGCTTGACCATGATCTGGAGGTCTGCCGGGAGACTAGGAATCACCTCGTCCAGGAAGCCCAAGAGAGCATGTAAGAAGTGTGCCATAATAATGGCCGAGCTAGCCTGACGAAGGCCAAGAGAGGAAGCTGCGTAGACCTTTTTCCCCCTGGAATGATCCAGTTGCTTGGATTTCTTATTCGGGGGCCTGTTCACGTCCCCTTTGTTGCCCGAGCGCCGAAAGACTGAGTCTGCCACCAACCCCACCACCAAAGGGTGCTCCAAAAATCCCAAGAGGGAACTCATAGGGACCGCATACTTGTGGGCCGTACAGGCAGAGGGCACAGGCCAAGATCCACAGATCCAAGGCTGGGCCAACAATGGCCTCAGCCACAGCAAAGACCTCCACTGGGTTATCCCACTTGTCCAGAATCTCTGTGAGGGTGTATTTGGCTCACTTCTGAATGGGCTCAAGCTCCACTCCCGTGAATTCGGAAATGAACCGACAAATACCTATCAACGAGGTGGGGCCCTCGTCGATGGAAAGACCCCCGACAGACTTGATGTCAACAGGACGGGAGAGCATCGAGGAGTCTTCGTACTCAGAGGAGTCCTCATAAAGCAGGCAGCCACCCATGTCTCTGAAACCACCTTGGGCGGTCGACAGTAAGAGTGACAAACAGATGGGGGGGCAAGCTTTGAGCCGACCGAGATTCCTCAGTCGGAGCCCCGGACTTGGTTGCTCGGGCGGCGACTCCACCTGGATCAATGAAGTAGCCAGATTCGGCTGAGCCAGCAGGGTATTAGCCAGCACCTCCATGGAGGAGACTGTGGCAGTGTCAGAAGTCGGTCACTCAGGCAGCCACTTAAATGCTGGGGTAAAAGCCGGAATCAGTTTAGACCTGGTCAGAACCAACTGCTGCCACATCAGATCTTCGTAATGCCAACTCAACTTGCGCTGGAGCCTCTCCTGATCTGAGGACAATGAAAACGAGTAGCGGCGCCACTTAGCATGGTGTCGGGATCAAGATCGCTGAAGAAGGAGAGTCTTGTCCAATGCCGAGGAACAAGACAGTCGGCAGGGCCAACAGGGGACCTCAGGAGTCATGGAAACTCACGGCTCCTGGTCAGGTTCTCAGGTTCCTTGGCATGCAAGTCCGGCCCAGCGGGCTGAGCTGACCCATCCGAGGGCACCGGAAGCACCGGCATCCGAAATAAAAAGTAGTCAGCTGTATTGGGAGACAACCCGCCGACTGGCTTGAGAAAAATCTTGGCCGCATCGACCAGCATCTCGGCCGATTGGTCTGACGGGGCTACCATGAAACCAGTCGACACTGCGACTTGTCCTTTTTCGACTCCTCCTTCCGAAAGCGCAAAACATGCAACTCCGAAGGGCCCTCTCTCTTGGCAGAGAGGGACTGGCACAACTCCTTGAAGCCAAATAGGAGGATCCCAGTTGCAGCGGAATAAAGGCGGAAGCGGAGCCCACCACAGCCTGAGCTGCCACCTTCTGGAAAGCCTTGAGCTGTTCCAGCTGCTCGACAGACCCCGTAGCTGCGGACACCACCCAGACATCCTTGAATTTAACCAGCGGGTAACGCTTTTCCGGTCGCCCCAACTGAAGTCCGGCAGCGTGGTCTTCCAGAAGCGATGGAGAAAAGGACCGACAGTGATCACAAGCCTGCGGATCATGGTCATGTCCCAGGCAGTAGACGCACGAGGCGTAAGGATTGGTGCGAGACATCTTCTGCCCGCAGGGGCACTGGTGAAACCCAGGAGCCGATTTTTCTTCTATCACGGTAGCAAGGGAAGAGATAGAAGACGAAACTCGAGACAGTTTTAAAACAAGTTTAGGAAGCGAATCTGAAGATTCTAGAGCCAGGGCCTACTACACGTGGAAGCGCTAAGGAGGAAAACTGAACCTTCCAGCGGAAAGGAAGATCTGGCATCATGGGGCGGGGCTGAGGGTTACACCACGCGGGTGGGTGGCAGAAGCCAGCCTGAAGACTTTCCAGCGACCTTAAAGGGGCAAGCAGATCTGCCAACAAGTGTGGCTAGAACAACATATCCATGATCCTAAAAAACGAAATTTAAATACCTGTAAATTTTCTTTCTCCGACGGCTGGCCTCCGGGCTTCCATATAAATGAGCTGTACCTCCTCGTGCAGCTACGCAGGCAGGAACTAAGCTCTGCAGCTGGAGATGTCTAGCCCTCCACTTCCTGTTTCTATCAGTTCTTCCTAAAGCAGTCCAAATGTGGCAATACTACATGAACTTGGAAACAAAAAAGAAAATTAAGCCATTCATGGCCAATTGGCCAACTTTATACATTCTGGGAGGGAAGCAGAAGCCCGGAGACCAGCCGGAGAAAGAAAATTTACAGGTACTTAAATTTTATTCTCTCTCCCCTAAGCTGGTCTCAAGAGCTTCCATACAAATGGGATATACAAGAGTAGTACATCCCCACATATCCTGAGTGGGAAGAATTAAGTGTCCTTAAGAGTCCACCACCGCCTCAAGAACTCTGCCACTAAAGGACGCCTCAACCGAGGCCGTCATATCCAGTTTGTAAAATTCTGTGAACATGTGAATGAATGACCAAGTGGTCGCCCTGCACAGGTCTGCTGGAGGTGCTTCTCTGAAGTCCGCCCATGAAGTGGCCATAGCCCGGGTAGAATGGGCCCTCACTGGGCCAGGCAAGGTTACTCCGGCATGATCATAAGCAGTGGTGATGACAGAACAGATCCATCTGGCTATAGAGTCCTTCGGAAGCTTTATTACCCATATTTTGACCTGTAGTTAGGATGAACAAACTGAAAGTTATTCGAATAGAATCAGTTTGTTTAATATACATTTTCACCACTCTTCTTGGATCCAGCATATGAAATTCCCTTTCCACTTCATTTTTTGGGTGTGGGCAGAAGGAAGGCAGAATCAACTCCGGGTTGCAATGGAATGGAGACAACTTTTGGTAAAAAAAATAAAAATAAAAATAAACGATCTGTTAGGAGCACTACAGAGACCTGATGAAAGACAGTATATGGCTCTTCGGTGGATAAGGCTCCTAGATCGCAGATTCTCCTGGCTGAATTAATAGCTATGAGAAAAGCAACCTTCACTGTAAGATGCATGAGTGAGATCTCCTTGAGAGGCTCAAACGGAGCCTTGGTCAAAACTTTGAGAACCAAATTAAGCCTCCAAGTAGTACCATTAGTTTAACCGGAGGGCGCTTTAATGTTGCTGCCCTTAGAAACCTCCCAACATGGGGATGTGAACTCAATGAGTCTCCGGAATCCACCAACAAGAGCCGCCCCCCCCCCCGGCACGGAAATCTGAACCCGTAAAGTGGCTGGTTGCAGTCCATTGTCAAATCCATCCTGAAAAAACTGCAGCAGTAGAGGCAATGATATTGGCTGGCTCTGTATGTGATTGAACTGGAGCCAGAACAAGAATTTCCTCCAAATTCTGTAATACACTTTAGAGAAAGAGGGGCAACAGGAGTTTATCATTTCAATAACAGGAGCTGTGTAGCCAAGCTCTTTGAAAGTTTCCCACTCAATCTCCTGGCCGAGAGGGAGAGGTTGTTCAGATTGGGGTGCAGCACCGGACCCTAATGGAGAAGGTCTGGGCTGATCTGGAAAAATAGAGGTGGACACCTTGAAAGGTGAATGAGATGCGGGAACCATGGGCGACAAGGCCATTGGGGACAGACTAGAATCAGTTCTGCCTGGTCCAAAGCCACTTTGTGTAGGACTCTGGATAGAAGCGGTATTGGAGGAAAGGCATATAGGAGACCAAGCTGACCTCAGTCTAGAGAAAAGGTGTCCTGAGCCACCGGTAGTTCGTCCTTGGCCAGGGTGCAGAATTGCTCTACCTTGGAGTTTCGCCAGTAGGCGAAAGGATCTATCAGAGGATTGCCCCACTGCTCTGTTAAGATGTGGAAGGCACTGTCCTTCAGCTCCTATTCCCCTGGTAGAACATCTTGGCGACTGAGCCAGTCTGCTGTGGCATTTTCCTGTCCTGGAATGTACACTGCCCTCATGCTTGCCAGGTGGTGCTCAGCCCACTGAAAGAGAAGAAGGGACTCCCATAGCATTTTTGAGCTTCTTGTTCCACTTTTTTTTTTATTTGCCTGGCTCCCACGGCTTTCAGAGGAAGCCCCATACCTGCTCCTACTCTGTCTGCCAGGGCAATCCCCACGGCATCCCATCCCCAGTTTCATCCGCTTGTAGGGCCAGGGGTGTTACATTTTTCCCTGTTTTTCTCCCATTCCCCTGGGATGCCTGCGCTTAGGACTACGTCCAGGCTTGCCGATGCACACAGACAGCCACGTGTGCAACAGCATCCCGACTCCAGTAGAGCCACCGGTGCTCCGAAAGCCCGTGCATCCACCGGCTTCAGGGGCGGATGCTAGATGTACCTGTAGTATCCCACGCAAGAGGGAGGAGAGCATCCACTGGGACGCTCAATCCTCCCGACCCCCAGCAACCCGCGTCGCCAGCGTAGCGTGAGGTGTGGAGTCCAGCGCCTCAACCCTCAGCACCACCAGGCTGGCCTTTCTTGTTCCACTCTGATGGTTAAAGCATGCTCTCGTTCGATTGTTAGAATCAGTAACGTCCTGATTAAGGACTTGCTGTTCGAACTGTATCAGGGCTAGGCATACTGCCTTCATCGAGGACATTTATGATGTACCTTGTTTCTAACAGCAACCACTTGCCCTAAGCTGACAGCTGATGCAAGTGAGCCCCCAGCCCCTGAGGCTGGAATCGGTCATGATTCAGATTTGGTGTGGATGGCTCAACTTGTGACTCCTCATGACATCTGACCTCTGAGTCCACCATTGGAGGGAAGTTTTTATCTGTTGAGAAATTGGGATCAGTTTGTGCTGGCTGTGTCTGGACTGGGACCACAGCTTGAACAAGCATGCTTGAATGGGCTGCATGTGGACTGGGGCCCAAGGGACTGAATCCGACAGCGATACTAGAGTCCCAATTAACTGCATGAAGGAGTGAGCCGGCAGCTGAGGAGCTGTATGAAACTTCATGAAGAGCTTCAGCAGGTCCCTGAATTTCACTTCCGGGGGAAATATCTTGTTGGTTTGTGTCATGAAGTCTGTCCCCAGGTGATTCAAGGAATGTCTTGGAGTTAGGGAACTCGTTCTCCAGTTTATGACAAATCCATCCGCCACTGCTTGTATGGCTTGGTCGAGCTGCGGGACCTTGATAAGAATATCATCCAAGTAAGGAAAAAGTTGAATCCCTCAGTTCCCGAAGGTGAGCTATGACCGCTACTAGCACCTTGGCGAATGTCCTTGGGGCTGGAGAAAGCCCGAATGGCAGTGTTTTGACACGGAAGTGCTGCTCCCCCACCTTGAACCTGACATATTACCTGTGTAGTTCCTGGATGGGAATCTGCAAATAGGCATCTTGTAGATCAATGGATGCCAGAAAATCCCTTTGTTGCAACTCCCTGACTGATGACAAGGTTTCCATCTTGAATGGTCTGCTGCAGACAAAATGCTTCAGGAATTTGAGGTCTAGGACTGGCCTGAATCCCCCCATGCATTTTGGCACAATGAAGAATACGGAGTAGCCCCGGACTGATCTCTGTTTTGGGGGTGGGGGGTGGGGGTGGGACTTACTCGATAGACCCTGCTTGAAGGAGGTCTGTAATGGCCTGCAACAGCCTGCCTTTTGGATGGGTTGTCCGAGATTGAGGAGGGCACCACATGAGGTAGTGGGGGCTTGGATTCGAATTCTGTTAGGTAACCCTTGCTGATGATGTCTAGGACTCATCTGTCCAATGTGGTCTGGACCCATTCCTAGAGAAAAAAAAATGAAAGTCTGCCCCCTACTCGAGGATGGGCCCGGATGGCTTCATTGTGATTTCTTGTTGCTGTTCCCGGTGTCTCTAGGTGCCACCACCAGATCTGCCTCCTCTGAAGTTATGGTGGTTACTCAAGGAGAACCATGTTCTCTTTCCAGATAAATTAGAGTTTTGACCCTTGCTGTAACCTCGGTCACGAAAATTGCATCTGGGGCCTGAGGGCCATTATTTGCCCCTGCCATGCGATTGGGGCATATGCACTGTAGCTGTCTCCCCAGATTCCTTCACCGCTTCCTTCAGAGTTGAGCCAAAACAGTAGATTACCTTCATAGGGGGCGTTTACCAAATGGCTCTTCGAAGAGGCGTCTGCTTGCCAGGCCCGAAGTCAGAGGTTACGGTGAACCGAAGTTTGATAAAACATGGTCCGAGTGGTGCACCTGACCGCCTCCTCCGATACGTCTGCTGCATAAGCCAATGCCAAACCCATTAATTGCAGCTGAGGAATAATAGCCTTGTTCTTTTTTGGGTCCTCAGTAAATTGAAAAGCTAATTCTGAGGCCCAGGACAGAGCGGCTCAGGCCGAAAAAAGATTGGCAGTTGCTGCCGTGAGAGATGTTGCTGATGCTTGGAAGGCCTTCTTGAGTGAGGTATCCACTTTCCTGCCTGCTGGCTCCCTGAGTGAACTTTTCAGATTGTTTCTTGTCAAACTTGAGCAAGGAGATCCGCCTTGGCACTGAATATGTGCATTCTGGACACTGCCATTCCTCCTTTAGCAAGTCCTCTATGGCTGGAGGAATAGGGAAGGTTGTGGCTGGTTTGGTGGCAGATGGCAGGCGAAAGGCCCGTTTCGGCAGTATTGGAGTCACTGGGGAAGAATCAAGATGAATTTCAGCTATGACCTTCTTAATGAAAAAATCTAGGTCCTCCAGGTCAGAGTTTCTGGATGAGGAGTCAGAATCAGAGAATGAGTCCATTAGCTCCCTCTCTTCTGGAGAAGAACTGGAATCTGAGGAGCCCTGGGAATGGTCCCTGAGATGCTTCCCCTTGTGGGTGCTCCTAGATTTGCTCAGAGATCTTTTCTTCCTCCTGTGGCGTGAGGAATGCTGATCCTCCTCGTCCGAGGATCTGCTCCTGCATCAGGATTTCTTTCTTTTATCAAAGTGATGTGAGGACAGCTGTCCCTCTTTAGATGAGGATGGGGACAGGTCCTCTTTCTTTTCACCTTCTTGTGAGGTCGCATGTCTGGTGACCCCGGGGGTTGCCAGTCGAAGCATGCTGGGTCCAGTGTAAAGGCACTATTTAGCTTGTCTATGAGGTCTGGGACCAGAGATAGGGTTGTGGACTGCAGGGTCTCCCTGGTAGCCGCTGTTCTCATACCTAGTGGCTGCTACTCGTTCAGACTTGTCTGCTGGCCATCAGCCTGAGCCAAGGCATGGGAGCTCTCCGTCATATCCTCCCCAGTTGCAGATGCTGCCTTCTCACATTTTAGGCACAGCAAACCAGCGGGGATTTGTAACGCTGGCATTTTCTGCCCCGGTAGGCTTGTCTGAGGCCATGACTGAAAATGGCTCTAATTCCCTCTGATTCAGCGTCCCCCCCCCCCCCAGGAGAATTCCTGATAAAACGAGGCTGTCCGGAAGAATACGGACGCTCCGATGGAACACTGCTGCTGGCCATTAAGGGCAAAAAGCTCAGCTGTTTAAACTGCTGCCTTATTCCTAATTAGTTAATTCTTGCTCCCTTAGTGCTGACGGGGGGACCTGCAGCACGGGTGAGAAGTTCAGATTTGTCCTGGGCAGCACTCCTGATTAAGTGCTGCGCTCAGACGAGAGCGCGCTGGACCGTCGACGAGCGGCTGAATTAGAGCTGCAGGCCCACCATCAACAAGCGGCTGAAAGAGTTAGGGAGCCAGCCGTCGACCGGGGGGGGGAGAGACTGCCGTAGACAAGCAGAGAATCCTCTCAGACCACTGAGGTGCTATTAATGTCCAATCGCTGAGAAAACGGCACCCGATGAAATCCACCAGTCGACAAACTCCAAGGCTAAAATGAACACTGAGTTGAGCCCAGAATCACGGGAAAAACCTCCACGGTAAAGTGGGGCCAGTCTGTGTGGCTTGCAAGGCAGACACTGGGACCCACACAGGAGTGCTCTAAAGTGCTTAGTTTCTTCAGCAATCCCAGTAAGAAATTAAATGTTGCGACTTACAGTCTGAGGTCTTCAGCTTTGCCACATGGTGACAGAGCTCTGCTGCAGAGTACCTGCTAGTTGGAAGGCAGGAAGTAAACTGATGGAAACAGGAAGTGGAGGGCTGGATAGCCCCAGCTGCAGAGCTTAGTTCCTGCCTGCATATCTGCATCAGGAGGTACAGCCCATTGGTATGGAAGCCCGGAGACCAGCTTAGGAGGGAGAGAGAACGTAATTAAAAAAAATAATGCCCTTTGGTAAACACCAACAATTGTTTACACCTAAATCGGTGCCTGATGAACACAATCCTGGCAGTTTTTAAAAATAATGCCTGGAAATATGTCCTCAATTTTTCCACTGAAACTTTTGCAATTTTCGGAAGCCCCCCCCAAAAAAATAAACAGTTTCTCTGCCACATCATAGAAAAAAAGCAGTTAGGACTTTTGGGCTGAAATCTGCATGGCAGCAAGGGCTTGCACCACAGATGTGCCTTTTGCTGGTTTGGCGAAAATATACAACAGTTTCATGGTTATAACATTCTGAAATTTCCACTGGATAACATTATAAATCCATACCTTTTGCTTGACTATATCCTGAAAACTATTACATAATATAGATTTTGCTAACACAGGCATACTAAGCATGCGGGCAGGTTGCCAGGCCATGATTACAACTGCAGTGGAGTTTTTTCTGAAGTTCCTATGGTTATTGAGATATTGCCAGATTTGCAGTACAAGGGTTACTTGGAATGTCTCTAGGTCTGCGCGCTCTCTCTCTCTCTCTCTCTCTCTCTCTCTCTATACTTAAGGGTAGATGGGATGGGCCCTGCGCTCCCACATACCATTATGCAATACTAGGAGCACAGGGCCCTCCATTATGCAGTACTGGGGCCCTGCGAGATAAAATATCTACTCCAGGCCCTGCACTCCCACATGAAAATCAGAGAATTACAAAATGCATGCATGATGGGGGTGCAGGGCCCACAACCACATGAGTAATATTACACCTTCTCAAAAAAAAAAAAAAAAAAAAAAAGGGGAAATACATTGCAAAAAGCTTGTTAATGCACCAGGTAGGATTGATATTACAGTGACAAAAGTTTGGAAATCCGATGTTAGGGTTATCAACCCTACCACCCCACCCTCCACACAACAACAGGCATCGGGGTGTGCCTTGGGGTCATCAGGACTAACTCCCACCCCATTCTCCTATACTGTACCATATCAGTTTGTTTCCACATGGAATGGGGTGAGAGTTAGGCTTGATGACCTCAAGGCACAGCCCGCCTGTTGGTTTGTGGAGGGTGGGAGGTGGAGTGGTAGGGTTGGTAACCCTAACCTCGAATTTCCAAACTTGTGTTACTGTAATATCAACCCTAACTGATGCGTTAACAGTTTCTTGCAATGAATTATTTTAGATATACATAACTGAGTTTTGTCTAAACAGGTTTTTAGAAGTTTTTCTAGGGGCATCAGCTGCTCTTTAACTACTTTGTAAAGCCACTTACCCTTTTGAATTTCTGGCAGGAGCCCAGAAGCAACTGCTATTTCCCTGCTGGCAGCAGTGCATTTGAAATTCTTCTGAATTTTTTGTAGGGCACGTTTGGACTGAATGGTAACTACAGGACAGGTGGGGAGGTGCCTTGACAGGGTTCTGAGCTAAACCACTAGCGTAATTTTGAATCCTTGTCCAGCTACTACAGGAGATGCCTGGATAGGTAGTGGAGTTGAACCATCTGATTCAGTTTGAATCCATGAACCGAAGCCTCCCAAAATGATGCAGTCTACTTCTGTATGTAAGCGTGATGCAGTTTTCCTCTTGTAGTTACAGAGGATAATGCATGGGTGCATGTGAACAAGGCAGTAATTTCACTGAGTAAAGCTAGGGGCGCAAAAAACTATGAGACTGAAGAGTAAGTGATTTACGCTCCCAGCTGAACTTAATGAAATGGCCACCAAGATGTTTACAGGCACCAATGTTTTATTGGCTGTACAGCATATGGGTATCCCCCCTCCATGTTGTGCATGGATTTCCAGCCTGACTGAAAAAAAGGGCGCTGTAAAATGGGGAAGGAAAATCCTGTTTCCCCCAATTAGTGGTGAAGGTTAGAAAACACTATGGATTAAAAATAGTAACCACACTGCTAAAAGTATCCTAATTTGTTTCTAATTTTATAGAAAACCCATTTTATAAGCACAAAAAGACACCTCTTAACGTGGCTACTATTCCTGAACTGCAGTTCCAGGTGGTTGAAGAACTTAGTATAAGCTCCTTGTGCCTTACAACACACCTGGGTGAGTGGTTCAGGGACAAAAACTAGACCACAGTTTTTGTGATTCGAAAAGTGCCTTTTTAAATTGACAGAAGCACTTAAGTCACAGAGCAGACAGAAACCAAGCTCGACCACAGTTACTGCGAGCTGAAGTAGCCTCTCGTGCTACTCAAAACTTATTTGCACCTAGAAATGCTTATAAATGTAAACAGAACCGTTAAGCGAAATCATACCAGCCCATCAGTGCAGTGGTAGCAGTATCGCTCGCAACAAGAACAAGCCTGCAGCTTGGAGGTCACTCGCATCCCAGGGAACGCTGTCCTCCTCCGGAGAGGGAAGGCAGGCTGCTCCACTGCTATACTGCCACTTGGGTGACCACAGACGGGAGCAACTCGTGGGGAGGCAGGCCATACAAAGCCAGCTGAAGAATGTCATTTGGTCTATCTAGTCTGCTCGTATTGCAGGGTCAGCAGCTTGAGCTACTGTGCCTGCCCCCCCCACTCCTCCCATCCTCCATACCCATGATCCTTACATTCCCCCATGCCTATCCCAGCCTCTCTTGAAGCTGCCCACTGTCTTCAACAAGAACACCTCTTCTGGCAGTGCATTCCAAGTGTTCACCACACTCTGTGAAGAAGTGCTTCTTGACCTCCCTCCTAAATCCCCCCACCCCAAAGACTGTGCCCCCTCATGTTATGGTTACCACTCAGCTTAAAGAGACCCTCCTTATCCAACTTATTTATCCCTTTCAAGTACCGGAAGGTCCCAAGCATGTTCGCTCAGTCTCTCCCCCCTCCTTTCCTCCAGGGAATACATGTTCAGTGCCCTCAACCTCGCCTCGTATGCCTTACATTGCTGACCCACTATCATCCTTGTAGCCCTCCTCTGGACCTTCTCCAGCAGGTTGTCCTTTTTGAGGTGTGGGCACCAGTACTGAACTCCATACTCTAAATGTGACCTCACCAGTGACCTGTAGAAGGGTAGTACAATCTCCTCTCTCATACAACTGATACCCCGTAGCTATGCATCCCAGCATCTTGTTTGCCCTTGCTGTTGCTTTCTTGCACTGCGTGGAGTGCTTCAGGTCACTAGTGATCATCATTAACAGGTCCTTTTCCTCATCTGATGCAGATACCTGGATGCCACCCAGGTAGTACTCCATCCTGGGATTCTTGGCTCCAATGTGCATAAACGAAAATTACTTACCTACTGTAATTCTTGATCTTCTCTTGTATCTTCACCATTCATTACTGCTGGGTGTAGCCAGAGAAGTGTACCTGCTACGGGAGTTTTTTTTTTTTTTTTTTTTTTTTTGAGGGAGGAGTCAGCACCAACAGCGCCACCCACATGTCCGACGTGATGCGTGGAGAGCGAGGGTTGGCTGTTAGGCGCCGCAGACTCCTCCTCCATCCCAGTTCTGTTTAGCCGGAGAGGATGAAAAACAGGTTTAGAAAAGAGGTAGGCAAGAGAGCTGAGGGATAGGAAAGGATATAAACTGAAAAGGCATAAGCAGAACAGGGGACAGAGAGGAAGAGAATCATACCCTAAGTGGCCATGGGGCCCCAATCCTTGGGAGGTCTTGACAGAAGAGAAGACAAATGATAGAAAGGAGGAGAAGAAAAGTGAAAGTTAGCTGGAAAAGAGGATGAGGAGGGCTCTCTGCCACATTAATTTGGAAGACCACTGGCATGAAAAGATTCAAAAACTCTGCAAAATGAAGACAAGGTAGCAAGGATCCTTTCACTGCAGAGATTAAAGGACCAAGGTCTGAAGGGAATTTAGCTGGCCGTGCAGCCCTGGCGGAGGCTGATCTCTCCCCCACCCTTTACGCGCTCCTGTGTTAAACATGACCGAGTCTAGGCCTCACAGACCGTCCCCTGGAGAGAAGAGGGGCAGTCTTGCTTAGAACAGTAGTGGGTCCAGGCTTGTAAGAAAGAATGGGAACAACCCAGCTAGAGTTTTCCCATAATGTATAGGCATAGTCCCCACTTCAGCAGAAGGCGGCCATGGGACATTTGAGCCATGCGAGGAGGAGAAGGAAAAAAAAAAAAAAAAAGAGGAGGAAGCAGGGCTGAAAATCCCATTAAGTCTCCCAGGAATGCACTGAAGTAGTTCACCAGCTAGCGGCAACCGGAGCCAGAGTGTACCCAAGCCAGAGGGGGACAGCCCAGTGCATCCTTAAGAGAATCCGAGGGAGTTCCCTCAGAGGTTAGGGCGAAGACCCTACTCACCATCCTCCAGGTCGTACACTCTGTGACTTTAGAGAAGGAAACAGAGCTCTGAGGTACCAGAGGGACTCAGCCCCCAACTGGCCTCTAGGAGGGGGAAGGCGAGCAGGGTGGAGGCAAAGCCCAAGAACTGAGGCCCACGAGGGGAAGGTGGGAGGGAATCATTAATGAATGATGAAGATACAAGAGAAGATCAAGAGTTACAGTAGGTACGTAATTTTCATATCTTCCCTCGTCAATCTTCACCATTCATTACTGCTGGGTGAGTGCCAAGCTCCCTGGAGGGGACCTGGCACAGCCCTGAGGGAATACATCCCTCTGCCTCCTGCGGGTGAGGCGCAGGAAGGGGGAGACCCTAAAGCCCTGTTAGACCAGCAAGATCTAAGGCTGTTCAGGACAAGGAGGTGTCCCCTGTGGCAGGGGAAGGGGGATGGGAGGCACCCCTGTAAGGTCCTCCTTGCACTGCGGGGAAAAAAGGCAGTCCCCCGGAAGGCGGAGGAGATCGCCGGGCAACGGGTGAAAATCTGGACAGACAAAACTGTGCTGTCCACCTAATGCAGATCGCTGTCCCCGCAAGTCTGGATGTCACCTCACTGGCATCATATGACACCTTTGCTTGGTGCCTTGCAAGTTCCAGACCCTGTGCAGAGAGGGCAATGGCCTGCCTAGATTGCTTCTTATCAGGCAAAGATGCCAGGACTTGTGCTAGCATCAACCACAGGTGCCAGTTATAGGCAGCGTGGCGAGCCTGATGAGATCCTATACACAGTAATGCCTGAGCCGAAGAGAAAACTCTTTTTTGCCCACCAGTCGAACCCTCCGTAATCCGGATCCAGGGGTCGGTCATGTGCCAGGCGCTGAAGCCCAGAAGGAGTGTCTAGGGATGTCAGCACCAAAGACGGGTGAGATAGAGAACCCAGAGACTCCTGAGTGGCACAATACCATCTCCTGCAGTTCTCTAGGGCTGGGGAAGAGGTGGCTAGAGACTGCCAGGTGCAGACAGACACTTCCTGGAAAGGGACAGGCAAGAAGGTATCACCAGATGGTGAGCACTGAATTCGCTCAGAAATGAGTGCGTCTCCCGCTCGGTATTGCTTCTCACTACATGAGAGATGTGGAGCTCCTAGACCAGCCTCAAAAGGAACTGCTGATATTCAGTTAAATCAGCGTCAGAGGACAGGTGAACAGAGCATTCCTCTCCCTCAGAGGAGGGAGACGAGGAGGAAAAGGAGCTTGAATGTTCAGGGTCCTTCTGCGGCGGGGGGGAACGCGCCAGGTGAAAGACCCGCTTGTCCATGGCTCTCACATAGGTGGGGAAGGTCGCCGGAGTGGCCCTGAACATCTCAGGTTATGATGTAGGGGCAGAGCCGACATCAGGGGCGGTCCCTCACCACAGACTAGAGGTTTTCTGTGGAGTCCTAATACCTGTCGGCCTAGTCCTATTGGTATTACCTGCTGCAAGAGCTCCCCCTCGAAGTAAGATCAACAACTTCACCACAGTCCTCATAACAGAAGTTAATCGGCAGCCTACTTCAAGGTTCTGTTGGTTAACTGTGTAATTGACACAATCGGCGAAAAAATATGTAACAGACTGGAAGAGCGAGTTGTGTAGAAAATAATAAATTAGCAAACACTTCAAATGTTTAGTTAACAAAATCTTCACTTGGTCATCAGACCAGCTGAAGCAGCATCCAGGGTGACCACGACAGCTTGCAGCATCAGCAACCCGGGTTCGGGAACGAGGCTTGACTGCTGAAGGGCCAGGCAGGGGAGGACGGTTGAGTGTTTCTTGGGTGACCACAGGTGGCAGTGCCATGGAGCTGGAGGAGAAGTGTCAGTATTCTGGCATCTCAGCCACAGAGCCGGAGGAGGATAAGTGTAGGTGTTCTGACATCTCACCATCAGATGCAACATCTTGCAATGCTCAGGGAATGGGAAAATAGAAAAATTCCCCGACCACGCAGAATACAGCCCACCACCCTGCACCACCGACCAAGGGTCTCTCTCTTTTCAATCAACACTTCAACACCGCATGGGGGGTAAGGAGTGAGCCCCCCGGGTGGTCCCTCCTGTGAGGGGTCATCCACGGAGGAACACAGGTGAGTTAAGTCCTAGGGAAGGCAAGTGATGGGGCTGGGTAGGGCAGAGGGCCTGAAGGGGGCCAGTCAGTGGCAGGGAGCAAAAGTTCAGTAAATAAAAAAAAGACAAGAAAAACGAATGAGAACCAGTATTTGAACAATTGCTTCTACAGGGAAATCACTGTTTAAAAAGTTTTCTTCTTTGTTTTAAAAGATGTATACTGAGTTTTCCCAGAATGCAGTTATTACAGTGGAGTCACTGCACAGTTCTTTTAAGGCTAGATATACTTACATCAGTTTTTGGGGCAGATAAGCAGAACTGAATGAGCCCAATCTTTGCCTTTTCAACTCGCGTGACTCCAGTATTTGCCACCTTCTGTGTCAGTACCAGTCCTTCAACCAATTCACAGTCATCAATAGTCCCACTAGAAAGATAAATGTATATAACAGTGACACACATTTAAATGGATGTCTCCTGGGTTTATTGTACCTCATCCAGCCTGCTTATTTGTTCCCAATGTACTCGTGCCTGTTATTCCCTCCTCTGTATAATTCCTAGTTGACGTGGAGCCTTTGTAAATGATCCCCTGGCTCAAAGGTCTTAATTCTGAGATTCAATAAATAAATAAATAAATATAGAGGATACACCACAGTTTTAAGAGTCCAAATAATTTACTTACAAGCAAGGTCATCCGTTCAGAAGCGAAGCCACAAGTGGGTTCTGCAGTATGACCCAACAATTGTACATGAACTACATCAATGCCAGCCTATAGGCACAGTGGTAGCATGCAGCTTGTGACATTAGTGACCCAAATTCAGGAACGAGCCCAGGACAAATGTGGGGATAGCCAGAGAAAGAGGATCAAGCATCCCACAGGAGGTTTTCCTCCAGGAGGTAGTGAGGGTGGGAGGAAAGCAATGCATATTCCATTGCTGTACCACCATCTTGATGACTACCAATGGTGGGGAAGTTGGAACCGCTCTTGGGATGGCAGATACAGTGGACTACCAAGGCACCCTTTCAGGGTTCATGTCTGGGTGGGGGATTGGGACAATTGGCACAGTTTTTAATTCCGACACCTTTTCTTCTACCTTGGGGACAACCTGCTCACTGTTATAAAGGGTTTTAAACTGCTGTTTTATGAATTAGGGCTCGGCTGAACAATACAGTTTATTTTCATTGGACCCTTACTTTTTATACCCAGTGGGTCAATGTCCCACATAAATATCTGAAATGAACCCTGCCCTTTGCATGTTGTACTCCATGAGGTCCTTGCAATCAGTGTCCACTGGGATTAACTATGGCAGAAATTGCTAGTTTCCAGAGCATCTAGTGACTGCTAGACCCAATTTCTGCTGACAGCTAAATGCACTGGGACTTCCCTCTTACCATTTGCCCCTGTATAGCCCTATCCTGCTGCTGTGCTATTCCACTCACAGCACTTACTCCCTTATCTGCCCTCTTTTCTTCCTACCTCATCCCTGCCCTCATTTCATCCTACCTAACCCCCCTTCATTTACCCCTCCACTCCCACTTGCCCCCTCTCCTCCGTTTCCTCACCTTGTTCTCTCCCTCTACCTTCCCCCCGTGGGTCTTTCCTGCTTAAGCTTCATTGTGGAATCTCCCTCCTTGCTCTTATTTTGCTCCTTCCACCCTCCAATTCACGCTCTGTACTTCTCTCCTTGAAATCCCTTTCACCCCTCTTAAGACAAGGCCACTGGCTGCACTTGACAATATTTATCTTGCCATATTGTTCTTTTGTTTACTTAATTACTTTCCCTCATGTTGTACTACTTACTGAAACCATTGTAATTTGCTATTCTTGTGACTTGATGTGGAACCTCTGTAAAAGAGCCCTTGGCTCAAAGGCCTTTCTGATTTGTTAAAAGGAAAAAAAAAAAGGAAAGCCCTGGTGCATGCACAATGTATGCGGCACTCTCAAGCTCCACTGACATGAGTGGCAGGCTCCCTCCCCACACAGTCAGACCCGGAGAGGGGTGGGGAGCTGCCTCTCACACTGGGGTCAGGGATATCCCGTGAGCAGCCTGGATGGTAGGTATAGGAGTCATCAAAGGGTTCAGACAGGGCTAGGAAGGACTGTGGTGGGCAGCCTCAGGGGCAGAAAATAAAAGTAAACAAAACACATCTGCACCTTCCGTCCATAACTTATCTTATTTATACCCCACACCAGTTAAACACAGTAGCAGGTTTCCAAATTTAGCAACAATACACAACAAGGTGTGGGATATCATGGGATAATGGCACACCATGAGCGTACTGTGAAGCATGAGGTGCAGTCAAGTGCTTTCAACCACCATAGAACTGGAATATCCCAAATGCCAACACACTCTGTGTATAATTATATTAACAATACATAACAGGGTGTGTGTTATCAAGTTTTATGGCAATCCAATAAGTGCATCTTAAGATACAGCCAAAAATGTCAAGGGTGCTGTGTGTGATGCCTTCATTATACTCCCCTTCTTGAGGGATAATGAGCAATCAAAAGTCAGAGTGACCATACACACAAAGCAGTTGCAACTTACAGCACGAATGTGGTTCTCAACGAGCAGATCACATCACTTGTTTAAAAAAAAAAAAAAAAGCTCTATGACAAACCTAGAAAACAACCGGCAGAAGAAGGCCCAATGGTCTTATCCAGTCTGCCCAAGAGGTGATGCATGGCCTCCAGGGGATCATGACTGACCTCTTTCCCTTCCCCTAACCACCGAGCCCTTGAACAGTGGCTGGTGTCTATCCCACCCACTATTAGATGTCTCCACCAATTACAGACCGACCAGTGCCCTCAGGTAGTTTGTTCAACCCTTCCACCTTCCTCCCTCTCTATAAAGTAGTACACATCTTACCTCATCTTCCAAGCGTCCTTCCCACCAGTTACTCACTATTCCCTCTAGTATTTGTGCTGCTGCAGTTTATAAACAACTCTAGGGTCCACTCTGTTTATACCATGCATATATTTCAATGCTTCTATCATGTCTTCCCTCTCCCTTCTGCCCTCTAGTGAGTATAGGTCAAGGCTCTCCAGTCTTCGTATGTTGCTGATGAATCATCTTGATCACCCTACTGAGTACCAACTCCAGCCTATTGATTTCCTTTTCAGATTAGGGTTCCAAAACTGTATGCAGTATTCCAGGTGCGGCCTCAACAGAATCCTGTACAGTAGCGATACTACCTCCTTTCTTCTACTTCTGAACCCCTACACCAATGTATTCCAACATTCAGTTTGCATTCTGTATTGACGCATCACACTGTGTTGGCCTTTTAAAGTAGTCCACCCAAAACTTGCAAAAAAACATGTGTTGTGCAGTGTGTTTTGATTTGTATGTTAAGTTGCTGTGTGTTCTTCCCTCTGTCTGCTATCAAGAGTTTTTCCTAAATTAACCTACTAGCTTTAGGGTAGTTTTATGAACCCTGGAGATCTCCATATGAGACAGCTTAATTGTATTCCTTTGTCCTACAATGCACATTGTTTCATGTGACAGTGATGTAGCAGAGACCATAAATCCAGCAGAAAGCACTGCTTTACAATCAGCTCACAACAGTAGAGATGGCTTTATTTTATTTTCTATATAATTCAGCTTAGTGACTACCCTCATCATAAAGGTCTTACTGTCTTGAAGAGCTTTGCTGCTGGTAATTTTTGTGCAGCTTGTAAAGCTTCCAATATATTTAGTTTGTTTGGCATGTGTGTGCTGAATGTTGGGTCTCTGCTACATCACTGTCACAAGACAAGATGCACTGTGGGAACAAGGAATACAATTAAGCTGTCTCAGATGAAGATCCCCATGGGTCTTAAAACTAGTATAAAGCTAGCAGACTAATTTAGGAAAAACTCAGCAGACAGAGGGAAGAACATACAAAAACTTAACATACAAATCAAAACACTCTGCACAACATGTTTTTTGCAAGTTTTGGGTGGACTACTCCTTTAAGGATGTTTGAGATCACCACCCCACACCCCTTTACTCTTGTTACAGCAATCCCCACCCCAGCCTGTATTCTGCCCTTTTATTTTTTTTTTTAACACAAATTTTATTTCAGAAAAAAAAAAACAACAGCACATGCATTTAATTTGTATTCTCCACATGTGTGATCTTGCACTGCTAGCACTGAAGTCCAGCTGCCAGATTTCTGAACACCTTTTAATCCTCCAAAGGTCTTTCTTCTGCTCATGGACTCTCAGAGTCAACCCTGCCAGAGAGCTTGGTGTCATCCTCCAATAGGCAGTCTCCCTCTAATGCCTTCTTCTATGTCACTAATTAAGATATCAAGTACCAGCCTTTGCACCGGCCCCCTGTGGAACCCCATCACTGATTTCCCTCACTGCCGTCAATTCCCCTATTTATCACTACCCTCTGTGTCCTCTCCCTCAGCCAGTTCTCTACCCACCTTCTCAGTTTGTCCACAGCCCTCAGGTCCCTCAGTTTTTTGACTAGCCTCCTCAACAGGACAGTCAAACTCCTTGCTAAAATTGAGATACATTATAGAGGATTGTGTATGCGCAAGCATACACAACAAAGCAGTTGCGATCGAGAGGTTTCCGTGGTAACCTGAGACCTCGGAAGCGTAGGCTGAGAGGTCCGTTACCACGGAAACCTCAAGATCGCAAAACTGCCTTGTTTAGGTATGGTTGCTCATACACAATCTTTTATAGTGTATGGGCAACCATAAATACCACTTGTGAACTTTCGGGGGAGGGAGCTTACTTCTGTGTCTGCCGCCAAAGTGCAGCCTTCCGTGTTGCCGCTTGGCCTCACGCTCTATTCGCGCATGTGAATGTATTCCGATCTTGTTGTGCTGCACCGTGACGCACTGGGTGCAGCACAACAAGATCATGACGCACCGAGTGAAGGACAACAACGCTGTTCCAGGCATGGATTTCCATGCGGAACAGCGTTCCACCATACACTATATGTTGATTGCCTGTTCTTTATCAGCAGCCCTCAATACCCAGTCAGAAGTCTTTCAAGTTTGTTGAACAAGACTTTTCTACTACAAAACCATGCTGCCTACCATCCTGCAGCCCATTAGCCACCAAAATTTCACCAGTCTCTCTTTGGATATGGCTTCCAGTAGTGAGATAATGACTGGCAAACAGACTGGCCTGTAGTTCCCTGGCTCATCTTTCTCTCCACTTGTGTAGAAGTACTACATTCACTATTCTGCCTGTCATCAGCACCCCTCCAGTCCCTAAGGGTCAGTTAAAGAGGGTCCCAGCAGATCAGCCAGTACTTGCACCATTTCCTTCAGCACACTAGGGTGTAATCCACCTGACCCTGGAGATTTGTTTACCTTCAGTGCCTCCAGTTCCCTTAACACCCTTAACCATATCAACTGGTTCCATACACATTTCTAGCCCACCCTTCTGGTCTAGTTCTAAGTTTACTCCTTGGCAAAGGACCCTCTCTCTCCTCGGTAAATACTTAAGAGAAATATCAGCTTAACAATGCCTTCCTTAGGTTTTTCCTCTCTGATGTAACAGAAGCAAACCTTGTCCCCTGTATTGACCTCCTCCTCCTATATCCTTACTTCCTATCGACATTAGCCTTTCTCACTGCCTTGTTGGAGTCCTTCAATTTAGCAAGGTTTATAGTATGTCAAGGTCGCTCTCCTTCCAACTCAGTATCTCTAGAATGCCTCTGTTTTTTGCTTTACTATACCCTTCACCTCCTTGCGAATCAGCCTGGTTTTCTGTACCTTTTTCCTTCACTTACCTGCCTCAAGAAGAGTGCTGTGATAATGTAGACTGCTGTACCATACCACTTTGTAAGGAGTCAGTAGTACTTACAACTAAGAAATTCTTCCAGCTACTGCCTTTTTTTTTTTTTTTTTTTTTTTTTAAACACCCCCATATAGTTTTTTTTTACTACTCCTTCAGCTCCTGACCCCCCCAACCACCTCCTCTGGACCGACTTTGGAGCCCCCCCCCTCCCCGTGGCAGGGTGGAGAGACAGGACTATCCTCCCAGCACTAAGTCCAGTTCAGCTCCAGGCGTCCAGGTGGTGTTAGCGGGTCCGGGAGGAGCGGAGGGCTTCATCCTGCCTCGGGATCCCTTTTCTTTTTTTCTCCCAATCCACTGCCACAGATTTACATCGGAAACATGCGCATGGAGGTGTGCACATCCAGCAGATTCATGGCTCCACCCTTTGAGCCACTCATTGCTTGCAATGCCACCAGGCCTCCGCCCGCTGCTAGCCAAAGGCCAATATGGCTGCCATTCCTTCCCTGGGAGAGGAGAGCTGTCCTAGGGATGCTCATTCCTCTCCCACCTCACTGACCCACAACAACCTGTGCTCATTTCTGAACACGGATCACCGGTGTGGCAAGAGGTAAGATGGTAGACTCCACAACATTCCACACCACTGGGCCAGCATTCCAGCTGTTCTTTATAGAGAAAGATAACTGCTTCCCAAATGGACAAGCCTTTCTTACCCAAGCTTCTTTACTATTTTTATGTCCCGGAGATCCACGCTGGTAGCTGTAGCTGGGTCAATCACCTTCATCACTGCATCAACACTTATTGGTGCAAGCAGGCTGGAGTACTGGGAAACAACCTGGCAAATGTGAATAAAGATTTTAAGTTAACTGAGCACATACTATTTTTTTTAACTGCTACAAAAAAATGAAAATTACGTACCTACCGTAATTCTTGATCTTCTCTTGTATCTTCACCATTCATTACTGCTGGGGGCAAGCCAGAGGTGCGCACCCACCAAGGGAGTTTTTTTTTTGGTGGGCAGAGTCTGCACCGACAGTGCCGCCCACGGGGTTGATGCACTGCACAGAGCACGCGGGTTGGACGTTACGCACTGCAGACGACTCCTCCATCCCAGTTCTGTTGAGCTGGAGAGGAAGAAACAGAGAGTGAGGCAAAAGAGAGGGATAGAAAATGGAAAAGATATAAACTGAAAAAGGCATAAGCTGAAGAGAGGACAGAAAGAGGAGAACCCTACCCTAATCGGCCTTAGGGACTCAATCCTTAGGCAGTCTCAGGAGAAGGAAATGGCAAAGGATAGAAAGAGGAAGGATAGAAGAGATGAGAGTAAAGGATAAAGGGAAGGGGAAGGGCTGTCTGCCACGATAAATTGTAAGACCACTGGCTTGAGAGTTTCAAAACTCCTGCGGGATTGAAGACAAGGGAGCAAAGATCCCGCCAGTTAAAACAGGTTAAGAAACCAAGGTCTGAAGGGGATTAAAGGACTTGTAGACTTGTCGAAGGCAGACCTTTCCTCCTCACCCTTTATCAGTGAGCATTATGAATGTCCTAGAGCCTAGGTCATACAGGCTGTCCCTTGAAGGGCAGTCAAGTCCTGATTTAGGTGTAGGGAAAGAAATCTGGTAGAAGTTTTCCCACAGGGCTACTGACGTGGTCCCCACTTCAGAAGAAGAGAACCACGGGACATCACCATAAGAGAGGGAAGAGATCTCATGGACTCTTAGGACTGCACTGATACAATGACAGTCAGAGGTGACATAAGCCAGAGGATTATCCAAGCCTCGGGGCACCCCAGCACATTGTGAAGAGAATCCAAGGGAAGTTCCCTCAGAGAGTTTAGGACGAAGACCCTACTCGCCGTCCTCCAGGGTGAAAGCTCGGACACTTTCAGAGAAGGAACAGAGAGCTCTGAGGTACCAGGGGGACTCCGCCCCCAACTGGCCTCTAGGAGGAGGAGGAGGAGGAGGGCAAGCAGGGTGGAGGCAACGCCCAAGAATTGAGGGTGGAAATCAGTCATGAATGGTGAAGATAAGAGAAGATCAAGAATTACGGTAGGTACATAATTTTCATATCTTCCCATGTCAATCTTCACTATTCATCACTGCTGGTCGAGTACCAAGCTCCCCGGAGGGGACCTGGCACAGCCCTGAGGAAACAGATCCTCCGCCTCCTGTGGGTGAGGTGCGGAAGGGGAAGACCCTACAGCCATACTACACCATCAAGGTCTAGGGCAGTTCAGGACGAGGTGGTGTCCCTGGCCGGGGATGCCCTGAAGAGCTTTCCTTGTCCTGCAGGGAAAAATGTCAGGTCCCACGGAAAGCGGAGATCACCCTACGCCGGGCAACAGGTGACAACCTGGATAGATGAAGCCACGCCATCCGCTTAATGCAGATCGCTGACCCTGTTAGTCTGAACACCACCTCACTGGCGTCGTAAGACGCCCTTGCCTGGTGCCTTGCAAGCTCCAGACAGAGCAGGAAGGGCAATGGCCTGTCTAGATTGCTCGGTATCAGGCAAAGATGCTAGGAATTGCGCTAGCATCGATCACAGGTGTCTGTTATAGGCAGCGTGGTGATCCTGATGAGAACCTATACACCTTGTTTGTTTTATTTTTAACCAGGAAGTGGACTGGGCACAGCCCTTTTTCAGCCACGCCTGACATATAACAGTACATTATAACAAAAGATGACATTTACACAAAAATCCATACATTAGTCACAATTACAGTGTCACAATAAAGTTTCTTTAACAATACATATTTAAAATGAGATTCTGAATGTGCTTTTTGAATTAAATCTCCAAATTCATTTAAAAATGAAGGTGCATACCAAGAAAATGCCTTCCTACTCATTTGAAATTTGTAGACTGGAACAACGTACTGGTTTAAACAGTTTTGTCTATTATCTCTGCCATAGACTTTTCTTACTATAAATTTGGATAAAGTTATTGGGACACCCTGACCTTTTATCCGAAATACAAAATTCCCTAATACATATTTCAAACAATTAATTGGGGAAAGAACCCCAAGATCACTGTATAACTGACAGCGATGGGTTCTAACTGAAACATGTAATGCAAATCTACAAATATCATTGTACAAAACTTTACATTTTGACTCAAACAACTGATTACAGTTTGTAAAATTAACACTGCCATATTCTAATGTTGGAAATAGTACCTGTTTCGCTATGATGTGACTAGCCTCTTTGGACAAAAATTTACTATTTCTAAAAATAAAAAAAAAATAAAAAAGCTTCTGATGTAATTTAGTGCCTATTTTTTCTAAATGAGGAACCATGCTCAAATCTGAGTCCAAATATAAACCCAAATATTTGACCATAGTAACCATAGGGAGAGGATCACCAGCAAGTCCCGTTATAGGTAGGGAATCAATCTTCTGAAGTTTTTTTGAAGAACCAAACAACATAACATTGGTTTTAATTTCATTAATGACCAGCTTGTTTGACTGAATCCAATTGGAAAATACATTATAATGTTTTTGAAGAGAATCTTGTATTTTGCTACAATTTACTCCTGATACCCAAAATACAGTATCACCTGCATACAGTAGGCTATTAGCATTTGTAAAGGAAGGGGGTAAATCATTAATAAAAATAGAAAATAAATGGGGACCAAGCACTGATCCTTGAGAAACCCCAGCTAGTAATCCTCTGGGTTGGGACAAGAAATCATTTACATTAGTTCTTCCGAGTACGTTTTGACAGATAATTTGCAAACCAATTTAATTGAACATCCCTAATTCCCAGTTTCTCTAGTTTATTTAATAAAACCCTGTGTTCTACCATATCAAAGGCACTGACCAGGTCCACGAAGACTGCACCAGTGGCCTTACCATCCTCGACAGCCACCAGTACAGCATCCATGAACCCGGCCAGCACCATCGCAATAGATCGTCCAGCACGAAATCCGTGTCGTTGTTCAAGAAGGATGTTCATTTTCTTGAAAATACACCTCAATTTGCTGGTGAACACATTTCTCCAGTAGTTTGCCAATCTTGGACAACAGGGAAATAGGCCTGTAATCTGACAACAAATACGTATCGCTCTTATAAAGAGGTACCACGATGGAATCCTTCTACAGAGCTGGAAAAATACCTTGTTGAAAGTGACAAATTAAATAATGTCGCCAAGGGACTTTTCACATAGGGGGCAGAATGTTTTAATAAGGTAGACGAAATCATGTCGCTTCCTCCCACATTACCATCCTTCAGTTTTAATAACAGTTTTAGAACCTCTGATTCCTCAATCTCAGAAAAATAAAAACATAACTGTTTATTGTCCCTTTCAGTGTGTTCTTCAATCCCCTTGGCTGGCTTAGTAACTTCCCCATTGACTGTTTTAGAGACAAAAAAGTTATTAAGGACATTTGCCATAGTTAACCTGTCTGATATCAAAATCCCATCCTCCCTAAGTCCCTTAATACCTCTAGATTCCTGTGAGTTGTAGATATGTTTAAAGGAATGCCAGAATTGTTTAGGGTCTTTCAGATTTAGTAACTGTTTGGATTTAAAGTACTGAGCTTTAGCTTCTATTTTTTTTTTTTAAACTTCGTTTCTGTAGCTCTTGTACTGCCTCAAAGATTCAATGTCCCTAACCTTTAAATAATACTTTCATTTTCCCTAAGCTCAATCAAATCACGTAGGTCTTTTTTTAACCATGGTGAATATTTACCCTTTACCCTCCATTTTGTCACTGGAGTATTTTTATTAAACAAATCGACTACATGATTTGTAAATTGGTCTACTTTATGTTTAAGGGCAGAAAAGTCCATTACTTTAATCCAATCGGCCAATTCCAGTTCTTTATTATATGCTTCCACATTAAGTCTGTTAATGTTCCTTTTAAATATAAACTTGGGAGGAATTTGTTGCTTAATCATTTTTCTTATACAAAATGTAGGACTATGATCTGAGATAGAGTCAGACAAAACGTCCAGGTTACACAAAGCATCCGGGTGGTTGGTCATGATCCAATCTATAATTGAATGATTGATTGTTTTGTAATTAAAGCGAGTAGGAACCCTAACCAACTGTACAAAACAAAAAGCATTCATTTGAGATTTTAATTTTTCCGTGACCCCAATCAGTGTTTGCATCTCCCATAATAATGTGTTCCCTTCTGTTCTGATGAATACTAGTCCATACTTCAAAAATAGAATAGTTAGCCAATTTCAGTTTAAGAGGGCTGTAAAAACAAGTGCAATATAAATGCTTACAGCCCAATGTGCCCAATAAAATTTTAATAGTCAAATAATCAACAGATTTGTCCAAGGGGCCACTATCAACAACTTCAGCTGAGCTGATATATCATCCTTTATATACAACAGTACCCCCCTTTTCTCCCCCTACTCTATCTTGCCTATAAACTGAAAAACCATTAACTGTAATATGACTTGAGGAAACATGAGGTTTTAACCATGTCCCAGTTATGCCAACAACCACCTTAATGCACGAACTAGAGAGAAAACTCTTCGCCCCCACCAGTCGAATTCTGCAGATTCCAGATCCGGGGGTTGGCCGTGCGCCAGGCGATGAAGCCCGGAAGGAGTGTCTAGGGATGTCAGCCCCGAGTGCAGGTGAGGAAGGGGCAGCTGGAGACTGCCAGTCACGGATAGACGCTTCCTGGAACGGACCAGGAGGGCACCACCAGGTGGTGGGCACTGAATTCACTGATGAATGAGCATGTCTCCCGCTTGGTATTGTTTCTCAGCACACGAGAAATGCGGAGCCCCTGAACCAGCCTCGAAAGGAACCACTGATATTCAGTGAAATCAGCATCGGAGGACAGGTGGAGGGAACGTTCCTCTCCCTCAGAAGAGGAGCTTGAATGTTCAGAGGACTCCTGCGGCAGGAGAGACAGGCAAAAGACCCGTTCGTCCATGGCCCTGACATAAGTGGGAAAGGCCGCCGCGGTAGTTCTGAATAGCTCCCAGGTTAAGGGCCCTGTGGAACCTACATGGCCTGGGAGAGGAGGTGTCTGCAGAGGGATGGGCACTGAACTGATAGTGCCCAGCCTCTGAGACCCAGAGACTGGTCCCGCTGAACAGGAGACCCACCCTAGGGCCACACCGGTTTGCAACGGCTGTGTCTAAGATGGCAAATTCCGGAAGAGCCCTAAGGGAGAATCTCCCCTGTGACTCAACTGGGGTTGCATGTGTCCAGAAGGGCAACCCTCTGCGCTGCCAACCAAGGAAGCCTCAGAGACCTTGAGGGAAAGGTGGGGTTCGGCGCTGTGACTCCTCCCAACCCCCTGCAGGGCAGTGGAAAGGGGTAGCCGGGCCTCGCTCTGGCCCCTTAACCCCTCTGACTCTGAAGCTGCTCTCTTCCTTGACACCAGCATAGTTGGGTACCCCAATCCCGCAGGCCCACCCCCCCCCAAGGAGACCGCAGAAGAGGGGGTCCCAGCACCCCAGAGGGGCCCGGGCAGCACCAGGAATGTCAGCTGCCCCGGCCACCCCGGGGCAGACACCTCACCCCGAACTCCTAGGCCTTAGTCCCCAAGGGATCCACAGCACCTTCAGCCGAAGGATCTGCTAGAACAACAAGCTCTGGGGATTCTGGGATAGGGCCGCTGGGCCACCTGGTACCGCATCCCACAAAGCTCTGACACTGAAGAGTCAGGGTGCCAGTCCGGATCAGCCTGCGAGTCATCCTCCTCTGAAGAGGAAGTGACCAGGCCGACCTCCAGTCTAGCAACCCCAGGAGGGCCTCGCCCCGATCACCGGCGCCGCAAATGGCACCGGGATCCCAGACTGCACATCCACCACTGCCAGGCCCAGCAGCCGTGGGTCACGACACTGGGGGAGCCTGCACCTCCGTTTAAGTGACTGCCAGGGCGGCGCCAGCAACGCGACTCTGCCGGGAATCGCACTGTTCCTCTGGCATCGGAAAATACCCTCCTACTCGGCAAGGATAGAACTGGAGGAGGCCTCCTCCTCACTGGGCCATATAGACCCGGGAGAGGACCCGAAAGGGTCAGAGTCCTGGCCTTGGCGACCCGCGAGCGCCGATGCCCTCCAAAAGTCGGCGAAACCCTGCCACTTTAAATGCGCAAACTTCGAGAACACAGTAGTCCACAGAGAAGAAGGCGTCGCAAAGATCCATACTGTGATTGGGTCCCAGGCATCGCAAGTAAACATCATGCCGGTCCGAAACGGAAAATGATGGCCATGGGTACCGACGCATGGGGGCATAGCCCATTTTAGATTTTCGTTTTGCCCCAAAACCGGACATGATGAGACAAACACAAAATGAGCAAAAGATCCCGGCGCCATCAACAGAAGTAAACAGAACAGTCTTACCAGACTTTCAAAGGCATCGGGATGAGAGAACCGGGGATGAAGGCGGTGTTGAACAATGAAGGCCTAGTGGTATATAAAAAAAATGTTCGTAACTTGTGCAGCAGGTGCGGCCTCGATGGCAGGAGAAACAGAACTGGGATGGAGGAATCTGCGGCGCCTGACAGCCAACCTGCATGCTCTGTGCAGTGCATCAGCCATGTGGGCAGCAGCATCGGCACAGACACCCCCAGAAAACTCCCGTGGCAGGTGCGCACCTCGGGCTTACACCCAGCAGCAATGAATGGTGAAGACTGACAAGGGAAGATCATGGTCTTTCAACTTTCAGATGTGCTAAGGAACAGAGCATCTTGCCCACATTATAAAAACACAGCTGCTTGGAAGACAAATAAGTTAATCTGAGCTTTGCATTATGTAGCTTAGTAGCAACTAAGCTAGATAACATGACTTACAGTATGATGCTGTGCTTCTTAGTAATAAGCCGCCCAGACATAAAATGTCATTTAGTTATACAGTACAATATTGCCTATTCTAATGTGTTTTATTGCCATGTGTAGTTATCACCCAGAATCCCCTCAACCAAAACTCACTAAAAATACAGCCGCATGTCCTAAAATACTTCAAGACCATCTTTGGCAATGTGACAGCAGAAGAGATTTACCCCTAGTACCTATCAGGAAATAGATAAGTTTATTGATAAGGGCCACAATTTAAGTAAGTTACTTTGAGAGAAAAATGTGACAATGCAGTACTGCTAAGTTTCACAGGACAGTAAGGAAACAGGTTTTGGAAAACACTTTTTTCTCAATCAATGCTACCTTTAAGGAAATTAATTGAGAATCTTAAAGAAACGTAGACCACTCCCCCCCCCCAAACAAAAAACATTTATGTAAATATGGATGCAAAGAGAGCCCCACACTCTTCAAGTGTGTTGCCATAGGTGTCCTTTGGGTAGGAGGATCCCCAAACCAAAGATGAGCCATTCTTGTACCCAAATGATGCTTTGGCATCCGTAGTATTTTATAAAACTATTAGATTTATAACATTTTATTTAAGGGAACAAAAAAACATCTACGCCTGTAGGTGGTGTCTGAAAGCACAGCCACTCAGGCAAATAACACCTGTAGACGTACTCAGCTGTTTTTCTCTCGGGCCAGGAAATGTCTGAGGAAGTCAGCAGTTTATACCTAAATATAAAACCAACCAAACTGCTTAGAATGGATTGCATAGAACCATTAGAAAGGTAATTTTGTGCCAAACAATTTTGCTGCAGATATTTTGTGTCTATCATGCATACTTCAGGAGTTATTTGCATTTGTTTAAGGTATGGTGCGCATGGCTGACATTTGTCTCTCAAGCCTCACCTAAGCACCTTTAATAAATCTGAAAAAAAAAAAAACACAGTTTGGTGTTTCAGCTAGCATAAAATAAACTAAATGGATTACAACTGATTGCACAGCACTGTTGGAAAGGTAATTTTGTGCTGAATAATTTTGCCACTGATACTTTGCGTCTATCATGTATACTTTAGGAGTTATTTGCATTCGTTTAAGGTATGGTGTGCATGGCTGACATTTCTCTCTCAAGCCTCAACTCAGCACTTGAAAAAATCTGAAAAAAAAAAAAAAACAGTTTGGTATTTCAGCTAGTATAAAATAAAAAACAAATTGATTACAGTTGATTGCATAGCACCATTATAAAGGTAATGTTGTGCTGACCAACTTTGCCACTCATACTTTGTGTGTAGCACTTACGGTTCAAGAGATATTCACATTTGTTTGTGGCATGCTGATTATGGTTTGATTTTGCTTAGAAAGGTCCAGGATGCAGTGCTAAGAGTATACAGGGCACAAGTGGTGGAAGCCTCAAAGAGTTTCTTGTGGTGTGAATGAGTTAAAGTCAATGTGAGGACTTCTCGTGGTTTTAAGAGGTCTTATTCAAGAAAATCTTGGTGCAGATGATTTATAACATTTTAAGAACTTCTGCATCTTTCTGGAGCTGCTAAACAAGCCCTTGTTTAACATACCCACTAACAATCAAATGTTCTCACAAACTTAAGTGCTGTAACCACCCCTCCCCCCCAAAATGTCATGTTTAACCACCATCAAATAAAATATGAACTTTTCTCATTTACCTTGGAGTTCAGGGCAGTTGTCGCACTGTTCAACAGTGACTCCCGATCGCTCAGTTCTACAGGCTGCGCCATGTTAGTCAAAATTTCTACGCCCTTCTCCACAGCCTTCTGGAAAGACTCAGAAATTATTGTAGGATGGATTCCTGTAAAAACAAAAACTCAGGCTCACTTTTTTTTTTAACTTTTTTTTTTCCTTCTTCTCTGGGCCAGTCCAGGGCCTCCTTCCACCTGCAGTCAACTGCCCTTATTCCATCCTGATGAGATTCTGCCAGGCATCCTATCAGGAACACCATCACACCCACAACAATGTTGTGTTGCCCCCATGGCTTACCTCACAGAGCCAGGTCCACCTTCAGCTCCTTTGGCATTTCTCCACCACATATATTTGGCCACCCATGGCAGTGGAGAAGACCTGGTGCCCCCATAGGACTGCACAGATCCAGCATTGGATGTGGTGGGCTAGCAGAGGCTTCATCTTCCCAGGGCTCCACCTCCATTTCTCCATTTGCCCTACGCCCATGCCAGGAGCGCTCTGCTGGACTGGCTGCATCAACGCAGCCAATCTGAAAGCACACTCCAATGGCCCCAACTCTGCAGACCCTGATCCCCTGCACCACCATCTGTGGTCACCCAAGTGGCAATACAGCAAGACGAGTTTCCCTCCCTCCCTTCCCGGATGCTCGATCTTCTCCCCAATCCCCACCCTGGCTGGCCCTCCGACAGGCCCAGGCTCATTCCCAAACCTGGGTCGCCGGCATAGTGAGCGGTAGTTTTACTACCCCTTCCCCCATGCAGCCATCCCTGCCTTTCTCCCTGGTTACCCACCATACAAGGGACTTGCATAGGAAGAAATCCCCCCCAAGTTATATCCCCTGTGGTGGGGTCACTGGGTGGAAGGCCACCCTCGCCACACCCAAAGCACAATTCAGCTGTCGCCCAAGGCCCTGTAGGTGGTGTGGGGCTGCAATAAGAAAATCACCATGCGGCTTTGCTGCAGTTATTTCTATTTTCTGACCCCGTCCTCCTCCCTGAAGTCAGGCCTAGCTGCGACGTGGCCTCACACACTAGTGTACCCCTGTGGGAGAGGCAAGCTCCCTGGCCAACCACACTGGTCGCTAGAGGAGTGGGACCCAATGCCATCCCTCCCTGGCTGGGAGCACTGCCACGCAGCACTGCCCATTCAGCCCTCAGGCTTGCCTGACTGGCTTGCCAGGCTTGCTTCTGAAGCCGGATCCAGAAGCAAATGGTTAGATACCCATTATTGGACCAACATAGATGTAACAAAAGAACAGTGCCGAAGCTTTCGGACCAACCAAGTCGTTCCTCCAAAGCATATGCCAGGTATTTGAAAAAAAATTCCATTAACACCCAAGATCATACGTAAAGAAACCCAGAAAGAATTCTCATTGGTTTAAAATAACTTTTTTAAACCATAACTGAGGTTTAAATGGAAGGAACCAATTTATGCCAGCTAGTTGCTGTGAAGCATTCCAAGGTCAAATGTCAAAGGCAGATAAGAGTAATCCTTCGGTTGACATTTGACCGGTCATAGCTAACTGGCAAACGGATTCCTTCCATTTAAACCTCAGTTATGGTTTTAAAAAAGGTATTTTAAACCAATGAGAATTCTTTCTGGGTTTCTTTATGTATGATGTGGGTGTTAATAAAATGTGTTTTTCCAAACAACTGGCATAAGCTTCTGAGGAAGGACTTGGTTGGTCTGAAAGTTTAGGCACCTTTTTTTTTGGTTACATCTATGTTGGTCCAATAAAAAGGTATCAAACCATTTGTTTCTGGGATCTGTTCTTACCAATACGGCAACTAAACTAATTCTGAAGCCGGGCCACCAACGTGGGAGTGCAAAGCACTACCCACTACGCCATCAGGCAGCTCAGCAGCTCACGTTTCTTTACTGGTACAGGATTCTGCGCCTGGATGGCGCCCCGGAGAAAAGGCGGCCCGAAACAGCCGCTCCTGCAGCCGCCACCGACATCATCCTGCAGCCCTTGCCGGCTTAAGGGCCTCGGGCCATGGATCCCAGCCAAGGATTCTGCGCCTGGACGGCGCCCCGGAGAAAAGGCGGCCCGAAACAGCCGCTCCTGCGGCCGCCACTGACACCATCCTGCAGCCCTTGTCGGCTTAAGGGCCCCGGGGCACGGATCCCAGCCAAGGATTCTGCGCCTGGACGGCACCCCGGAGAAAAGGCGGCCCGAAACAGCCGCTCCTGCGGCCGCCACCGACACCATCCTGCAGCCCTTGCCGGCTTAAGGGCCTTGGGGCACAGATCCCAGCCAAGGTATCTTCGCTAAACTTATTTTGAGAAGCCAGTATGCCTGGGCGCCTGTGATTGGTGCGGCGTTGACCCAGGGGGACAGTGATTGGTCCGCCCGCTCGCCACCCTTGCTTAGATTGGTGCGCTCTCCCCATAGACTTTTGCAGACTTCTCTGGCTCTTTGCTGCCTCGGCGGTACTTGTAACTGCGTTCAAATTTTTTCCCGCCCCCACCACCCCCTCCCAGGCCTCCTTTAAATACAGTTATGCTCCACCCTTGCTAGTTCTTTTGCCGTTCCATTGGCTTATTATTGTTTGCTGTCACTCAGACATTGGTACTGAGTGGGGCCAATAAGCCTGATCCTTGTGCATACTACATTTGAGCTGCTAGCCACCAATCTGATCTGTTCCTGGTCTTTTTTCCCCTTCTGAGTGAAATCGTACTTTGGGATTTTGAGTTTATGTAGTTGGGTCTGGTACTTACTCTGAAAAGAAACACCATACCAATACCAATTTTTAGACCACACTCCCTGCCACTATGGCCTTCCTCACTGCTCTATTATTGTTCCTAGTGTACAGGTGCGAACAATACAGTGCACCCTGAAGTATTTCAATATATCTCAGATCAGCATCACACTGTCTCAACTCCTTATGTTGCAACAGCTCGCTGTACTTCATCAACCTCCCCTTCTAGCCTATTCCCCGGTATACCACCTCCCTTACTACTGCCTTCGCCCATGACCATACGAGCACTCACAATGATCACTCTAAACTGCAACTTTAGTGGTACTACTCCCTGTGCAACTCGTTATGGGTGATCCCAAAGAAAAAAAGCCATCTCCTTCCTAAAAAGCTCCCTAAAGAAAATGATATCACTGCTTCTTCTCTGCTCAGGTAATGTGGAGCTAAAGCCTGGCCCCGCTCTGCAACTCACCTCGCCTACAGATTTTGCTGAGGCCACAGGTCTTAGATGATGATGGTGAATAACATTCTAAGCCTGACCAAAAACTTGTATAGTTGCAAGCTTGGCTGCGATACCAACCCAGATCTTATCATAATTACTGAGTCTTGGCTAAAAAGACCAATACTGACCAACAAATCTTCCTCCAGGGATACAAACAGTTTAGAGCGGACAGGGCTTCTAGAGGTGGAGGTGTGGTTATATATGCTAAATCCAAGTACGCAGTCACTAATATCAGCTGCAAATCTTTAGTCAAGGAATTTGAGATTGTCTCATTGAAGCTTCATCTCCCCTCCTCAGAATGCATTACTATCATAGGTGGCTATAGGCCTCCGTCTGGTGGCAATGAAATCATTAATCTTTTGAAATCCTTATTCTCAGATGCGAAAACTGAAACAATATTCCTAGGGGATCTAAATATGGATTGGCTAACACATAAATCTCCTTGCCTCAAATCCTTTTGCGACGAGCTAGGTCTAATGCAAGTAGTTAATGAACCCACAAGGAACAATGTCCTAAATACTGCCAACAGCTCTATCTTAGATGTGATATTAACTACTCACCCACATAAAATATCTCACTCAGCTGTGTTTCATAACGATATGAGCGACCACGGGATTGTTGCTTGCATAAGATCTCAAATCAAAAGCCCGAATACAGCCTATCTTTATAACAAAACGATCCTTTCGTAAGTTCAGTGCAGCAGACTTCCTTTCTGACCTGGGCATGATTAGTTGGCAAGACCTTTACCTTGCCAAAGACGTAAATGAGGCAGTCTCCACCCTTAATGCCAATCTTACTAGATTGGTAAATAAGCATGCCCCCTTTATCAAAGTTAGGGTATGAAACAACTCTAACCCCTGGTTCACCCCAGATCTTAAGGCAGTCCTCTCAGCCCGTGACAAGCTCTGGGCGAAAGCTAGACATTCAAAGACATCTACAGATTGGCAAGCTTTTAGAACAGCCAGGAATATCTGTGTGAAAAATATCCGTTCTGCCAAAGCTAACTTCTACATCTCTACCCTTGAACAAGCGAAAGGTAACCCACACAAAATATGGAGGACTATTAAATCTACAGAAGGGCGGCCTACTGCCCCTTCCATTCCAGCTAAGTTAATCGCTGGTGGAAAGATAGTGGAAAATAAGTCCTTAATCCTTGAAGAACTTAACTCTCACTTTGCCATGGCGGGTCTAGTCTTCGACTCTTCACCTTATGCTGGTACTACGATGAGCCAACCTAATCTCTCCCCCAATTCCTAGCTCCGCACCCAACCCATTTCAACTGCGTGAGATAAATTTTAAAAAGCTGAAGATGCTCTCCTTAATCTAGATATCAAAAAAGTGCTGGAGATGATGGTCTGGAACCCTTCTTCCTAATGATAGGGTATGCCCACCTCACTGCCCCCATTCTTCATATCTTTAACCTTTCCATTATGTCCGCTATTGTGCCGTCCTGCTGGAAATCAGCACACATCCTTCCTCTGTTTAAATCTGGTGACCCTTGTGATGTGAATAACTATAGGCCTATCTCCATCTTGCCTATCCTCTCTAAAGTTTTTGAAAAACTGATCCATAATCAGTTAAAATCTCACTTGGAAACCTTCTCTCTTATTAACCCAGCTCAATCTGGCTTCCGGGCAAATCACAGCAAAATCTCTGCTTTAGCAAAAGTAACCAACGACTGGATCTCTGCTATAGATGCTAAGAAGGTAACTGGAGCAGTCTTCTTGGATCTTAGTAAAGCTTTTGATACCGTTGATCACAACTTACTAGTCAATTGCCTCACTAATTTGGGGGCTACGTACCTTACTACCCAGTGGTTCTCTAGTTACCTATCAGGGAGATCCCAGAAAGTAAAAGCAGATGGCTTTTACTCTGCTTCCTTACCAGTTGTTAGAGGTGTCCCCAAGGATCCATCCTAGGCCCTATCTTGTTTCTTTATACATTAATGATCTTGATTCCAACATATCACATCTAATCTGCATTTTTTGCGGATGACATCGTGCTATATACCTCTGGCTCTCAGCTATCCGAAATAAGGAGTGCTTCAAGCAGGCTTTGCTCAACTCGAACATAATCTTATAAATGAAAAGCTCCTGCTCAACGCAAAGAAGACCAAAGCTATGATATTCTCTCGTAGTACCGTCACAGGTATCTCCCAGCCCCCGCCCAACGACTTTATTGTTACCACGTTAAATGAACCATTGGAAGTCGTCTCCAAATTCAAATATCTGGGCATCTGTATTGATAAACTCTCTTTCAGTGACCATATAGAGGACGTTTCCAGAAGGCTTAAAGCCAGGTTAGGTTTCTTCTTTAGGAATAGGCCCCTTTTCCCTCTTAAAACTCGAAATAAACTCGTCCAGGCCACTTTTCTCCCCCTTCTTGATTATGGCGATGTAATTTACTCCTCTACTACTCATGCTAACCTAAGTAAATTGGACATCCTCTATCATCATGCATTACAGTTTATTACCAACTCCCCCTACCGTTCGCACCACTGTGACCTATATGCAGCAGTTGGATGGACATCTCTTACTACTAGACACCTGCTCCACGCTGGTCTTTGGACCCTTAAGCTACTCCTGCACAAACTACAGTTATCTTTCATCTCTCATTAGTATTTCGCATAGTGCATACTCTCTAAGGAAATCTGATTTCATACTGCTCAATATACCTAGGACTCGGACCTCCTTTGGTAAACGTGCTATTGCGCATGCCCTTCCCTCTATTTCGAACCAACTGCAAAACGTGCTGAAACTAACCAACACAGTTTCAATTAACTTCTATAAACTGCTAAGTGCAGCCAAGATAAGAGACAAATGCAACTGTCATTAAACCCCTTCTTAGCCGGATGAGGGCTTGTGTATTCCGCGTAAGTCCATAATTTGCTTTGTGCAGGTTATCTGCTTATTTTTTGCACTATCTTTTAAACTAAGACACTACTTCATTCTCCATCATCTGACCTTTACTGCAGTAATCCCACTCCTGCTCCCCTCTACCTTACCCACTCTATATTTTTCTGTTGCTGCTCAATTGTCTAAAATGAATGCATTGCAACTACCGGTTACCATGTCTTGCATTGTTAGTATACTACCTAGAAATGTTCATCATCCAATGTGGTGTTCTTGTATGTATTAACCAACTTGTATTATACTATTACATGCATACATGTTATATTACTGTCTATCATTTAATTTCCATTTATTTTTATTTTTTCTTTTCTTATTTATTTATGTATGTTCGTTATCAGTGTATATGTCTCAGGACCTCCTTGTGAATGAGCTTACTCAATGGAGTTTTCCTGCAATAAACTTGAACTTGGTATAAACAAGACCATCTATGCCAATAAAGGTCCCCCCAAGAAAGTAAACCTGAGTTTGCAGCAGAGTTGGAAATGGAAACGAAGGGGGACTTCTATAAGATTGTGCAAAACCTGCCGCAAAACTGACACAAAAGCCCCAACTATGTCACCAACACGAGCACAAATATGGTCTGCACAATTAAGAAAGCAGACAGGACTACAAATAACACGATAGTGCCTGTAACAGCACAGCAAAGGCTATGTGCAACAAAGGGAAAATGGAGTAAAAAAGGATTGGTTTGCACCAGCACAAAATGCTGCAACCACAAATAAGGAACAACAAATGACAAACAGCGCAGGTGCATGTGTGCACTCTAGTGTCAGCATATCACACAAGCAGCGGGGGCTGCAGTTCCATACAAAGCGAAGGAAACTGTCAAAAGGAAAATATTCCCCAGACTTACCTTAGGCAGCAGGCTAAAAAAAGCAGACTAAAATTGTACAAAAAGGATCCTATAATCAGCGTTCAAACATAAAAGTAGGTTACTCACCAGGAATCTTACTTCTAGGAGTGGTATATGGTTTACATCCACACACAAGCAATGTCTCTTTAAAGAGCTGATCTTGTTAAACAGTCTTTAAGCAAAGCCCTTACCACCACCACCCAGGTGGTATATCCCTCCACTCCACCCTGTGACATCAGATCTTGCATGCTGGAAACAGGGATCCATGTGCCACTTGCCAGGGGAGGTTGGGTGGGTCGTGAGGATGTGAACCATGTACCACTCCTAGAAAATACAGTTACATAAGACTTTACCATAACAATACATCTTTGAGGAGTGTCTCTTGCAGCAGATAATACACTTCAGTTGTCACCAGAGGTCACTGTGGCACACGGCAGCTCTTCCAGGGGCCGCCCACACGACATCAGCTTCCTGTTTCCTATACAAGTGTGGGCGGTCCCTGGTATCCTCCCCCGATCCAGCTCTCGCTAGGCGAGGGACCGAGGGGAAGCGGAGGTACCACAGTGTTCCAACCCATAAGTCACTAGACCAGAATTTATTCTCTTAGAGAAGGATGGAGACAGAGGATGGGAATGCACCTGCTGCAAGAGACACTCCTCAAAGATCTACTGTTACGGTAAGGTCTTACGTAACTATACTGTCTTCCATGGAATGGTCTCTTGCAGCAGGTAATACACTTGGGATGAATCCCAAGCAGTAAACCCAAGAAGGGTGGGTCATTAAGACAAGAGGCCTTGTAGGACAGCTCTGCCAAAGGCCGTCCTACGGCGTGAAGCAATATCCAAGCTGTAATGCTTCGTGAACGTATGAAACATGAACCAGGTAGTTGCGTTGCAGAGATCCAAGACAGACGCTCCTTTAAAGCAGGCCACAACAGTGGCAATAGCTCTGGTAGAATGGGCTTGGAGAGGTCCAGTTAATGACTTGTTATATTTTGAAAAAAATGTTATACAGTGTGCTAGCCAATTGGAAAGGGTCCATTTAGTGATCGGGAGACCTTCCCTGCCCAAGGCGAAGGTGACAAAAAGTTGACAAGTCTTCCTAATCTATTTAGTTCAATTGGTATAGTATCATAACATACGATGGACGTCTAGAGTATGTAAGAGGTGTTCACCTCAACTGGAGCATTCAGAATAATATACTGGTAACTCCAGGGACTGGGCCCAGTGGCACTGAGTGTTGAGGCACTAGACAGCACCCCTCGCGCCATGCCGGCGACCCAGGTTCGGGAACGAGCCCCGTAGCTGGGGTCGGGCGGGAGTAAAGAGATCGGAGCGACGAGGGCTGCCCTCTCCCAGGGTTGGGATGAGGATATGACCGCTTGAAGAGCGATCTCTAGCGGCGGCTGGAGGTAGCCCAAAGCAGCGTTGTGGCGTATGCCTGGGGGTGGAGCTGCGGCAGCATATTGCCATAACGGCCGGGCTCCACAGGGGATCTCTCGCATAAAGAAAAAAACCCTCATCGCCAATAGGCGAAGGCGCCTCCCTCCACAGACCACACTCCCGCACACGGACTCGGGATCCCAGGCTGTCTCTCCCCCCCCACCCCCTCCAGCCTGGTGACTCAACACTAAGAGAAAGAGCGCCCTGGGTGGGGGCGGCCATTCCCCAGCGGGTAGACCCGGGGGATGCCACGAGCCGGAGAGGAGCATACAGAATACCAAGCCACATTGGGAGGTAGAGACTGGTGATCAGGAGGTCACTGGAGAGAGTTCGGAGGTAAGGGAAACAGAATTCAAAAAAAAATTAAAAAAAAACACTCCAGGGACTGATTTAAGGTGTGTTCTGACACTACCTTACGGAGGAAGGATGGGTTGTTATGAAGTGCCACCATGTCTTTGTGAAAAATCAAGTAAGATTCTCTACACATGAGGGCGTGGAGCTCGGAAATACACTGAGCTGAAGTGACCACAACTAAGAATATTGTTTTCCAAGAAAGAAAACGGAGGTCACAAGTGGCCACCGGCTCAAGGGTTAATTATTCTATTAGAAAACTGAGATCCCACGGAGGAGTGGGTCTTCCGATAGGTGGTTTAATATATAACATTCCTCTTAGAAACATTTTGGCTAAATGATGTTGATACCAGTAATCTACCATCCAGAGGTTCATGGAAGACTGAAATAGAGGCCAAATGGATTCTGATGGAGAAATAACTTAAATCCAGTGTTGGCATCGAGGCCAGGTAATCCAAGACTTTAGTCAGTGAACAGAAACAGAGATCCAATGAACGGGAAGCAGTCCAGATGGAAATGCATTTCCATCTGGCATTTTATGCTTCTCTGGTCACTGGTTTACATGAGGCCAATAATATATTGTCAACAGAAGAGGACACTTGACATGCTATGAAAGCGTCCTCAGGAGCCAAGCGTGAAGGTGTAGTGCTTTCATGTTGGGATGTAGAAGAGTCCCTTGATTCTGTGTCAATAGATCTGGTCTGATTGGCAATGCAACGGGTTCCTCTACCAAGAACTGTTGAAGCAGTGGGAACCATACCTCCAGAGGCCACAGAGGGGCTATGAGAATCATGGTGGCAGGTTCGAGTTGTCATTTCAATAGAGTCCATTGCAGGAGTGGGACGCATATATAAAAAAAAGTCCTGTCCACGCTTGGGACAGGGCATCTATAGATCGTCCCTTTTTGCTTGGGATAATGGAATAGTATCTGGGGAGACGGTGGCTGACTGGGGAGGCAAACAGATCTAGTTTCGGGATTCCCCCACAGACGAAAGATTTTCTGAAGCACTTCGTAATGAAGTGACCATTCACGTGCGGATGACCGGCAACTGAGAAGGTTGGCCAGGAGGTTGTAACATCCTGGTAGATGGACGGTTGTCAGTACAAAGTGTTACTGAATGGCATCTTGCCAGACTGCAAGCATCTCTTTGCATACAGCTCGGGACTTCGTACCTCATTGTTTGTTCAGGTAGAATACTACTACGTTGTTGTCTGAATCAGCAATGGTCCCTGAAACGGGTGAGACTGAAAAGCCTGGAGGGCTAGGCGAGCTGCCCTCATGTCCAGGAGACTGATGTGGGGGGGGGGATGAGGGATGAAGTGGTCCACTTGCCTAATGTCCTGAAAGGACCCAGGTGCGCACCCGCCCTTCCAGGGATGCATCTGTGGTCAATGTCTCCTGGGGGGGGGGGGGAGAGAGACAGTAAGGCTATGCCTTGACATAGACTGGCTCCAAGCATCCACCATACCAGGGCGGATCGCAACATGGGAATGACTCCGATTTTGTCTTAAAAATTTCCTGTTCTTTGAGACCACTGGTTCTGGAGAACCCTTTAGAATGTTTGCATATGAAGATGGGCTAAAGCTACTGAAGGGATGGTAGTGGCCATGTGACCCAGGAGACATGAAAAAATTACTCACCTTAGTAATGTTGTTTCTTCTAATGGAGTCTTGCTGTATTCTGACAGTAGCAGTGAGTCCCAACCTTCGAATTGCCCCGGAGATGAGAGAGTTAACTTTCCATGACATGCATGGAACGCTGAGCTCGAGCTCGGTTGAGACACTGTCTGTTGCTATTTAAACTCAAACCGTCAGATCTTTACGAGCTAAACTCACTAAGGTCCTGTGTGGAAGCTGTAAACCTACACTAGCCAACTGGCTACACTAAACATAAAACACATTTTTTGGTCCCAAAACAAAGACTCAAGTCAGGAGACCCAAAAAATGAAAAACACACCACCAACTCACCCCAAGAAATTAAGGGGGTGAAAACAACAAGGTGGGCACCTACTGAGTGCCAACACTGCACTGCCCACCCACATCCCAAAAACAGGTTCTGAGAGGGCAGGCAGGGGGGAGGTCAGAATACAGCAAGACTCCATTAGAAGAAACAACATTACTAAGGTGAGTCATTTTTTCTTCAAACAACATGAAGACTTGCTGTATTCTGACAGTAGCAGACTACAAAGCAGTACCTCCATGGAAGAGGGACAGAACCTACTTAGGAAATAGGCTCAGCTACAGTTGTGTTAAAACCAAGCATCACTCCTAGCCTGGATGTCCAGGGAGTAATGCTTGGTGAAAGTGTGAACTGTTTTCCAGGTAGCTGCTTGACATATCTCTAGAATAGGGATGTCCCTGGCAGCAGCCAGGAAGCAGCTGTATCTCTGTAGAGTGAGCCCTCAGGCCTGAGGGAGGAACCTTACCCAGTTTTTCATAAAAAATTGGATACAAGAGACAATCCACCTGGCAATGGATCTTTTAGTGGCAGGTTTCCCTTTACCAACCTCACCATAAGTGAGGAAAAGTTGGAGGGAGTCAAACCTGTGACCCTTGGTACACTCTATGTAGTAGCTAAGGGCTCTTTTCACATCTAAACTATGCAGCCTCCTCTCGCCAGAGGAGGAATGGTCAGTGAAGTACACAGGAAGAGACATAGATTAAGGTGGAAATCTGAAACCACCTTAGGCAAGAACTTCCTGTTAGTCCTGAGGACCACCTTATCTCTAGGAAAGGAGATAAAATCAGGCTCCACTGACAAAGCTTGTAATTCACTTATGCATCTGGCAGAAGTGATGGCTACCAGAAACACAGTTTTCCAAGTCAAGTACTTAAGCTCTGCTGAAGACAAAGGCTCAAAGGGGGGTTGCATAAGCTGAGCAATGCAAACATTAAGGTCTCAAGCAGGGGCAGGGTCCCTGAATGGAGGGTTGGTGTGAAGCAATCCCTTGAAAAACTTGGAGAATACAGGGTGAGCTGAAAGAGAAGAGGGCTTACCTGCTGAAATAAAAGCAGTGACAGCTGCCAGATGCACCTTCAGTGTAGCTGGTCTCAGCCCCAAGCTATTTAAATGGACCATATAATCAAGGACTGTGGGCAGATCAGCAGACTCTGGGAAATATGCTTCCCAGAGCACCATATGGAAAATCTTTCCATTTGGAATTATAAGTAGCCCTGGTGGAAGGTTTCTAGAAGCCTTCAGGATATCCATTACACCTTGGGAGAGGTGTAAATCAGCAAACTCTAACTCTTCAAGAGCCAGGCCTTGAGATTGAGAGATTTGAGATTCGGGTACCAAACCCTCCCCTGAGCACAGGTTAACAGGTTGTAATTCCTGGGAAGACACAGGGGAAGATGGACTGCTAAGGACAGTAGGAGTGGATACCAGGGCTGTCTGGCCCAGTCTGGAGCAATCAGGATCATCTTGCAGGGTTGAGATCTGATTTTGACTAGCACTTTGAACAGGAGAGGGAAGGGGGGGAAAGCATACAGGAACTTCCTTTCCCAGCTGAGAACTAAGGCATCCAGGGGGACTGAGCCCAACACTGGGGACCTGCAGCAAAGAAAGGGGAAGTTGGTGATTGTCTGGGGCTGCAAAAAGATCCATCTGCGGGGTGCCCCATCTGGAAAATATCACCTCCAAGACCAGGGGGTCCAGTGACCATTCGTGATGGCCCTGGGATATCCTGCTGAGAGCATCTGCCAGAACATTGTCCTTGCCTGGGAGGTGAACTGCTGTGAGGGAGGTGTTCAGGGAGTAAGCCAGAGACCACAACTTAATTGCTTTGCTGCACAAGGCCATAGACCGAGTGCCTCCTTGCTTGTTGATGTACCACTTTGTGGTGGTGGTGTCTGTTCTGACCTGTATAACTTTGTTCTGAACAGATTTGGAAAAAGCTTGAAGTGCTAGAAATACTGCTCTGAGTTCCAACAGACTGATGTGGAGCAGAGATTCCTGAGGGGCCACAACCCCTGGGTGGTCAGGTCGCCCATGTGAGCCCCCCATCCCAAGAGGGAAGCATCTGTAGTAAGGATTAAAGAGTGAGACTGAGTGACAAAGGGAACCCCTTGTCTCAGATTGTTCTGATCCTGCCACCACTGTAGGGCCTGGATCAGGGTTCGAGTTACTGGGATCAATTTGGTCAGAGGGTCCTTTCTTAGAGACCAGAAGGCTCTCAAATGGAACTGAATGTCCCTCATCTGAAATCCTGCTCCCTGCACTACTGCTGTAGAAGCAGCCATGTGCCCCAGGAGCTATAGAAAATGCCTTGCTGGTCGAGACACCTGCAGGGTGAATGAGGAGGCCAGAGAGACAAGGGTCCTTGCCCTGTCCAGGGGAAGGAAGGCTCTGGCCTTTTCTGTGTCTAGCTCTGCACTTATGAAGGTGAGGAGCTGGACAGGCTCTAGAATTGACTTTGAAAGATTCAGAAGGAAACCCAAAGAAGTGAGCAGTTGCTGAGTTATCTATAAGTGTAACTTGACTTGGTCTGGGGACTGGCCTACTATGAGCCAGTCGTCCAGGTAAGGGAATATGGCAATCCTTTGCCTTCTTAGAGAAGCAACTACCACTGCCAGGCATTTTGTGAATACCCTTGGAGCGGAGGTGAGGCCAAAGGACATTGTTCTGAACTGGTAATGGCCTGAGGACAGCTCGAACCTGAGGTACTTTCGATGGGAGCTTCTGATGAGAATATGGAAGTAGGCATCCTTCAGGTCCAGGGACACTAGCCAGTCCCCTGGCCTTAGAGAGGGTAGAATAATTCCCAGAGTCACCATTTTGAATTTTGGTTTTAAAAGGTGCTTGTTTAAGTATCTGAGATCCAGGATGGGCCGCCATTCTCCTGTCTTTTTTGGGGTAAGGAAGTACCTGGAGTACAACCCTTTGCCCTGGTGTAGGGGTGGAACCCTTTCCACAGCTCTGAGAGCTAGGAGGGAAGAGACCTCTGCCTCTAAGGCAAGTGCCTCTGAAGGATCTGGTTCTCATCTTTGGAAACTTTTTGAAGCTGAGAACCAGTCCTTGGCTTACTACTTCCAGGACCCATTTGTCTGATGTCAGAGACTCCCAGTCCTGGACAAAGTAAGCCAGCCTGCCCCCTACAGGTAGCTGAGAATCAGCCCTGGCAACCCCATCAGGGTGCCTGTTTGGCAGGGGCTTTGGGCTGAGGGGTGGAAGCAGGCCTGTTTGTACCCCATCCTCTCCCCTCAAAGAACCCCTCTGGGCGTAAGCGAAGAGAGGCCTGGGCTTAGTAAAGGCCTATGAAAAGGCCTGCCCTGGAAGCTGCCTTTGAGGAGTGGCCTGCCTTTGGCCTGTGCACTCCTATAGGTGGTCCTATACTCATCCATTTCTTCATGTAATTCTCTGTTTGCTCCCCAAACAGAGAATTACCCACAACAGGAAAATCCATGGCCTTAGTCTGGGTATCCTGTGACAGGCTAGTACATCTGAGCCAAGCCATTGTTCGAAGTGCCACAGATGTAGCCATGACTCTAGACACATCATTGGAGTCTACTGCAGCATGGAATTGCACCTTGGATGCCTCAATACCATCAGCAGCCACCTGCTCCAGCTCCTTGGCAAGGAACCTGTTTTGCTAAAGCCATAACAGTGTCCCATCTGGATTTTTGATACCTAGCAGTATAGGCCATATAATTGGCCTGTCTGAGTCCCAAGGATGCTGCCATGTACTGTTTCTTTGCCATGGCATCAATCCTCCTGGAGTCCTTGTCCGGGGGGGGGGGGGTGAAGCCAAGGAATGTTTGCCTTATCACAGGCTGCAGCCTGCACTACCAACATAACTGCATTGTTGTGTAAGGAACTCCGTGTCTGAGCCTGACAATGTATACCTCTTGTCCATTATTTTATCCACAGGAGGTATAGTGTTAGGAGTCTTTAAAATCTTAAATGTCTGTTTCCAAAAGATTTGTGCAAGGAATAGACAGCCTCCTAGACTCTGGGATATCCATCATTTCTACATAGTCAGGCTCCTTCTGGTCATCACAGCTTCTTCCATAGGAAGCTGGAGGTTTCAGCCACTTTTTTTTTTTTATAAAACACGAAATGGGAGGGGGACTCAGAAAGCCTAGGAGGAGACACTCCTGAAGGTCTGTCTGGGGAGATGTCCGGGTCAATAGGCACATCCAGACTTTCAAAACCACATTCACTTTCCTCATACTCCTCTTCCTCCGGTTCATAAAATTCCTCTAAATCACACTCTTGAACCGGGAGAACCGGCCGAACCGAGTGCCTGCCTGATGGTGCCGGTTCGGTCGGAACTGGGGAAAGCGACTGAACAATTTTGATCGCTTTGGCTATTTCTTCAGTGGTTGGAGGAATGTTTTGGCTCCACACCAGCTGATTTTCTTTTCTAGTTCTCTTAGCGGAACAGACTCCTCAGAATCGGCTCTCCTTTGCCGAAGAAGTCTTGCTCTGGTCAGAGGCACTCCTTCTGGTTCAGTTTGAACCGAACCGGCTAGCCATCGGTTCAGTGGACTTTGGCCTCTTTCCTGAGCCTACAACTCTCTTTCTAGGGTAGTTGCGGGAAATTTTACAAATCTGGCAGTCTGCATTGAGGTGGTCAAACTCAGACAATAAACACAGGTGGTGTGGGGGTCAGCCTTGGCAAAGACTTCCCACACACACTACAGTGTTAGAACCAGTGGCCCGGTTTTCTTTTGGGTTTCTCAGACATTGTGCCAGTCCTAACCAAACTTACCCTTTTACGGCAATCCTCAAGGCAAGACCCTCTTATCGGTTCCTGACCGTGTCACGGGTCGTAGAAAAAAAACGTAATAAAATCCATTTTTTTTTTTTTAGAACCGATAACCACACTGTAAAAGTACAAACACAGAATAGACAAAATATAACCTATCTAGTACTCACAATACCACAGACAGAGACTGAACCGACAGGTTACGGTTTAAATTCGGTCGGTACTTTAACCAACAAATTGAACCGAGCAGAAGGAGAAATCTCCGGAGCGACACTTCAATGAGGCGGAGTAAAGAATCTGACGGTTTGAGTTTAAACAGCAACAGACAGAGTCTCAACCGAGCTCGAGCTCAGCGTTCCATGCCTGGCATGGAAAGTTAACTCTTTCATCTCTGGGGCAGTTGGAAGGTTGGGACTCACTGCTACTGTCAGAATACAACAAGACTTCATGTTGTTTGAAAGAATGCATCTGGCTGTGACAACTTTCTGGGTTTGTATCTGCAATGCTAGAGACAGAAGTTTGTCTTGCCGGTCGGAAGGTAGGCCCTGGCGGAGACAGTGTCTAGTACCACTCCCTATATATTACAGCAACTGTGTAAGGGTCGGATTGGACTTCGGCCAACTGACCGTAATCCACAGAGCTTGGAACAGAGTTAAGGTTGCTTCTAGGGAAGAAAGCAAAGCAGTTTTGAACTCCATTTTGATGAGCCAATTGTCCAGGTATGGAAAGAAAGTGCCCGTCCCATCATAGAGCTGCTGCTACTACCACTAGGCATTAGGTGAACACTCTCAGGGCAGATGAGAGGCCGAACTGGAGTGCCCGAAACTGGTAGTGTTGACCCAACAGGAGAAAATTAAGGAACCTGTGGTGGGCAGGATGGATAGGGATATGTAAGTAGGCATCCTTCATATCAAGGGCACACAGCCAATCCCCTTGTTTCAATACTAGCATGATGGAGTTTAGGGTGACCATGCAGTCTCTTTTGTACTGACGTATAGGTTCAATTGTCTGAGGTCCAGTATTGGTCCGATCTCCAGTTCGTTTGGGTACCAGGAAGAAGTGGGAATAGAACCCCTTTTGGTGTTCTGTAGGGGGTACTGAGTAAACGGCCTTCTTGGTTAGAAGACCCTGTAATTCTTCCTGGATAATAGGAATATGGGCAGATGGGCAATGGACAGAGCGGCAGGGATGAGGGGGAGGTCTGGAAAGTAATTCCAGAGTATGACCGCTCTGGATGATCTGGAGTACCCAGTGATCCAATGTGATAGTGTTCTCTCGGCCTCCAAATGGAGGGCAAAACGACCACCCAAGGCTTCAGAGGCCTGGTCGAGGAAGTATGGACAGAGCCCCAGTAGGTCACTGGGAGGCGGGCTGACCAGCCCCACCAGGAGGGTGGGAGCAGGGGCCCCTTGGCAGCAGAGGTGTTAATTCTGGTAGACTGGGAACGACCTCTGAATCCACCCCTATTTGAGCCTCTGTATTTTCCACCTCTTTTGGAATAAGAGGACGACTGAGGATGGCTAAGTAGTATGGTACATGCCATGTACATTACACAGGGTTCTTCCTGAAGCCTGGAGATCATTTATCAATGTTTGGGTACCTAGCCCGAATAGTTTGGACCCATTATAGGGGGCATTGATCACTCTATGCTGTATCTCGGGTGTAAAGCCTGAGACGCGAAGCCAAGCATGGCGACGCAGGGTAATGTCGGTTGCTGACATGTGGGCCGAAGTATCGACCGCATCATATCCCGAATGAAGTAGGTTATCAGGAAATGGAATTGCCAGTAGATACTGTAGCCAATAATTGTTCCCTTTCCTGTGAAGGGGAGAGAGCTTGACTAATTAAATGGCAGAGGACCACAATGTACACTGGTATTTGACCATATGTCCTATGTAATTTAGGATTCTGAAATTCATGGCGCTTGCTTGGAAGTCCTTTTTTCCCCTCCAGATAGTCTTTTCTGCAGGAATCTTTATTCGGAGGCAAGGAGCTCATGTGTTTCGTTTGTTTAGTACAATCATGAGCGGCAGCAATTACCACTGAATCCACTTCTGGAATGGTAGATAAGAAAAGGTGATCCAGAGGAGCTTGGTATAGGCGATCTGCCTTGCGGAGGACAACAGTAACAGAAGAAGGCGGATTCCAGGCTGCAAGCATAGCATTTTGGTGTGTCTGGATCAGTGGGGGTACCACTAAGACTGGATCTTCTGGTAACTCCAAATAGTCTGCCATATCCTTTGTTTGTCATGTTCAGTAGTACAGAATCCCGTGACCTTCTGAATTTGGGCCATCATCTCATGAAAAGATGGGTCATTTGGAGGAGAGGCAGCCGCATGTCTGGATAAGTCCTCAGGCAAGGAGGAGATATCAAAAATGGGAGACTGAGGCTGGAAATCCATATCCTGGAATTCTTCATCATCCAGATCTCCGGTAAAGTCTATCAAAAATTCAGGCTTGTCTGATAGATAGTCATCTCTATACGAGGGAGCTGACCAGGGTGGTAAGAGGTCCCTGTCACCCTGAAATCTCTTTCGTGGAGGTGAGCGGGATGAATGGCTCGGCTCTCCTGGATTGGAGGGCTGAGCATGCTGCATGGCATGCAAGACGTGCTGTACTACTCTAGCAATGTCCAGTTGAGTGTGTGGGGGAAGGGGGGGGGTTCTGGGAAACCAAAGGGATGGTGGAGGAAATTTGACACATAGCCTGAGCAGCTCTTGCCCCTGGGTGGTAAAGTCCAGGGTCCCAATCCCTGTCTGCCTGGCCCCCTATGGGTACCCACCTGTGAAGGTGCAGGAGCAGTAAGCATAGCAAAGCAAATGCAGTAGGCTTCCCCAGTGGAATGCAGTTCCTCATCGATGGAACCACTGGGGAAACAGCATTATGCAATGTAAATGATGGCCCTGTCAACAGGAGAGGAGCCCGTCGACAGAACACATAAAAGGTTCATCACAGATTGCCGTCAACACGCTAGAAAGCACCGTCAACGAGAGGGTATACCCTCCTCCCTCCCATTCATAAGGCAGTCAGATCGCGCAGTCAATGGTAAGGCACCTGTAACGGTGGCTGTCGGGAGCGCTTACGCATGGAGCGTGAGGAGGGCTTCTTTTTGTGCCGATGAGAATCAGTAGAGGGGGAGCTCTTGGGATGAGCCCCCTGATTCTCCATGAGAGTCAATTTCTGCTCCATTAAATGGTTTTTAATTTCCAGCAACCATCGTCGACAGGTTGCCTGGTTGAAATCCTGACAATGTATGCAGGAACTAGCGTCATGTGTGGGTCTGAGACACCTTACACAAGTGGTATGGTTGTCAAAGTGGTAGATTTTCCTACCGCAACGGCAGGATCAAAATAGTGCTTTCTTGCTTGAAAAGTCTTTGGACATTAGTTTTGTTTCCTCAAATTCTTGTCGATGACTGTTGTTCTGAAGTTGCTCTGGCTGCTGTGTGGAGCTGAAGACGTCTGGAAAATGAACTGAGGGATACCAGGGACTGCCCACACATACAGGAAACAGGAAGCTGATGTCATGTGTGGGTGGCTCCTGGAAAAACTGCTAGAAGAGCTGCCATGCACTACAGTGACCTCTGGCAACGACCCAAGTGCATTACCTGCTGCAAGAGACCACTCCGTGGAAGATCTATGGTTACAGGTGAGTAACCTGTTTTTCTAGGGACGTGGATATGGTTCACTTATCCACATATAGGCAGACTTCCAGCAGTCTGCTGGGAGGAGGGGGCAATTCGTGCACCCCATTTAGTGAACAAAGACTGGGGAACGGAGACCCCAAAAGCAGCATCTCAACATGACTCAAGGTCGATCCTGTAATGGGAGACAAAGTTGTGTGGCAACTTCTAGGTAGCTACCCAACTCCTGTAAGGGGACATCCCTGAAAGCATCCCCTGAAGCAGCAGTATGTCTGGTGGAATGAGCCCTGAGCCCTGCGGGAGGCTCCCTACCAGCCAACCTATAGAAGAGGTTGATGCAGGAGACAATCCACCTGCCGGTCTGCCAGGTGTGGCTTCAGTGTATGTGACAGATGGTGAGCCTCATCCCTGAATTCCAGCCATACGCACCTTAAGAGCGCTCACTACAGGTCCACCGTATGGAACCTACAGTCTGCCTCTGAAGAAGGGCTGATGAAGTATACCAGTCAGTTAATCACCTGCTTAAGGTGAAACTCTGATGCTACCTTCAGGAGGAAATTCGAGTGGGGCAAAGGACAACTCTGTCCCTCTAGGAAGCCAAGTAAGAGACTCCACCAAGAGCGCAATGATCCTTCTGGCAGACATGACAGCCAGCAAGAATATGGTTATCCACAACACTTGTGACATCTCACACCTATGAATAGGCTCAAAAGGCTGGCCTAAGAGCATGCCAGAACTAGCAACAGATCCCAAGGGAGTGCTGGTTCATGCACCGGTGGGTTCAAGTGGTCAAGGTCCTTGAAGGGCCCGACCACCTTCTGCTGTGCCACTGTCAGCATACCAGCCTGCACCCTGAATGCAGAGATGGTTGCCAGGTGCACCTTGAGGGTCGATCTCAGCCCCAGCTGGGAGATGGACCACAGATAGTCCAGAATGCTAGCCAAAGGGCAGGTAAGGGGGTCAAGCTCCTTGCCCTGGCACCAAATGGGAAATCTTTTCCATTTAAAGGCACAGCACTTGCAAGTCAACTCCTTTTAGGATGCTTCCACAACATGGAGTACATTGCCAGTAAGTCCCAGAGCCTGGAACTCTAGCCGTTTAATAACCAGGCTGTGAGGTGCAGGGACTGACGATCCAGATGTAGGCTCTTCCCCCAATGTCAGAACAACTGATCCAGGCACAGGGGCAATGGCCACCAAGGTCTACTGCTGAGGCGATCCAGGTATCAAAACTGGCAGGGCCAGTCTGGGGCTAGCAGGATCATCTGCGCCCTGTCCCTCCGCACCTTGACCACCACCACCTTTGGATCATGGAAAAGGGAGGGAATGAGTATGGGAGGCCTGGGGTTCAGGGTTTTGCAAAGCCATCTCCTATCACTGCCCCCAGACTGAGGGGAGCAAGCACAAAACACCCTCGTCTTGCGTTCTCCCGGGAGGCAAAAAGGTCCACCAGAGGAGTGCCCCACAGGGGAGAAAGTACAGTTACGTAAGAACTTACCATAACAGTAGATCTTAGAGAGGAGCTCTTGCAGCAGGTAACACCATTAGGAATATGCCGCCAGGAGCTAGGACCCCACAGAAAACTTCTAGTTAGTCCAAGGCGGGGGATTACCCCTGACGTGGGTCCCGCCCCGACATACCCGATGGTATAAAGGGGGCAGTCCCCCAGCACCACTTCGGTTCTCCCACCTGAGACCTGGCTGATATGCAGGATGGGGAACTGAGGAGATCTCCCATTCCCCAGGGAGAAGTACAGCTACATAACCCCGGGGGCAGGTGGATGGGAAAACCACCTGCTGCAAGAGCTCTTCAAAGATCTACTGTTAAGGTAAGTTCTTACATAACTGTACTATCTTACTTCGAGGAGGGCGCTCTTGCAGCAGGTAACACTATTAGGACTGTGTCCCAAGCAGTACAGAAAAGAGACCCAGGTCAGAAGGGTGGAGGACTGTAAAGCGAAGCCCTAGGTACACTCAGCAAAGGAGTCCCTGGAGGACCACTAGGCCGAAACCTGCTCAGCCTTCTAGAAGCAATGTCCAAACTGTAGTGCCTGACAAAAGTGTGGACTGAAATCCAAGTAGCAGCTGAACAAAGAGCTGCAGCAGAAACATTCCTCAGGAACGCAAAGGACGTGGCGACCCCTCTGGTGGAATGACCGGTGACAGGTCCTGGTAAAGGTTTGTCGTATTTCTGGTAAAGTAATGCAACTGACCAGCCACTTGGCCACTGTTTGCTTGGTCACAGGAGTTCCCAGTAATCTGTGAGCGAAAGAGACAAACAACTGGTCTTTCTGGAGGAACTAGTACGGTCTACATAGTAATGAAAAATTCTATGTACATCCAGAGTATGTAACGAGACCTCCCCCCTGTTTGAGTAATCTGGGTGGTAAACCAGTAGTTGTATGTCTTGATTTACAGTAAACTCAGACACAACCTTCGGAAGAAACTTAGGGTTTGTATGCAGGACTACTCTGTCCCTGTGAAAAACAAGATAAGACTCTTTATACATCAGAGCCTACAGCTTGGAAATCCTTCGAACAGAAGTCAGTATAGGTATAGTATGAGGCAGTATAGCGCAGTGGTCTAAGGCTCTGAGCTGCAAATTTGGTGACATCCAGCAGACCAGACCTGGGTTTGAATCCCACAGCTTCCACTTGCATACTGTGTGACCCTGAGCAAGTCACTTAACCTCCTTGTGCTCCCAGGTCGCTCCTGTAAAAAAGCTTTCAGCTTAGTGTGCTATACCTGGTTAAACAACTAAATAAATAAAAAAATAAATAAATAGAAATAATGGCAACTAAAAACAACTCTTTCCAAGACAGAAAGTGACGCTCGCAACTTGTGGCTGGCTCAAAGGGAGGCAAAGTAAGCTTTTCTAACATAAAAAGAAGGTACCAAGGAGGAACTGGGTCCCTCCTAGGGGGTTTGATATGCAAGATGCCTCTTAAAAGGTCTTGCACAAGTCCAGTTGTGCCACAGCTTTTCCATCCTGCAGTGCGTGATAAGCTGAAAGCGCACAGATGTACCTTAATGGATGAGCAGCTGAGACCCATGTCCGATAGGGAAAGAAGGTACTCTAGCACAGATTCCACCGGACAGGGGAAGGGATCTAGGGAATTGGGGGGGGGGGCTGCCTACAAGTAGAAACACTAACTTCATGGCATATGTTGCCCTGGTAGAGGGTTTCCTCACTGCCACAAGAACCTCTGCCACCCTAGGAGATACTCCAAATCTGTCCCTGACTAAGTCTGCAGGAGCCATGCATGCAGATGTAGAGACCGTAGATCTGGATGCACTAGGTCCCCCTGCTCCTGGGAGAGCAAGTGAGTGGGCAGGAGTAACAGGACTGAGTTCCGATGCCAATTGTTGCAGTAGCAGGAACCAAATTTGCAGAGGCCAGAAGGGCACTACCAGAATCATGCAAGCACCTTCTGCCTGCAGCTTGAGCAGTAACCTCTGGAGAAGCTGAAAGGGAGAGCAAGAATACAGAAACCTCCCTGTCCAGGAGAGGGACAATGCATCATGCCAGAAAACACCAGGCCCTGGATCTAGTGAGCAAAAACTGGGCAGTTTGGCATTGTGTGGGGACGTACAGAGGTCCAGTTCTGGCTGGCCCCATCTTTCGAAGAGGTCATCTGCGACCTCCTGCAGTAGCCCCCATTCGTGACTCAGAGTGAGAGCAACTTAGGCGGTCTGCGAGGACATTGTGTATCCCTGGTACATGAACTGCTGCGATTTCCAGGTTGTGATCCACTGCCCAATACCAAACCCTCATGGCCTCTCTGCATAGGGGGTAAGAATGAGTGCCCCCCTTGCTTGCTGAGATAGAAGACTACTGGAGTGTAGTCTGACTGTGCCAGCAGGGGCTCAGGTGATAGTACCCCTTGGAAGGTCTGCAAGACATTCAGGACAGCTCTCATCTCCAGGACACATTTATATGGAGAGCACGTTCCACCGATGTTCAAGTGTCCCTCATCTGGTAGATGCCAGGTGCGCGCCCCCCACCAGCCCATCCCCGAGGCATCTGTCGTCAGAATTTGCAGAGGACTGGGACGCTGAAAAGGAACCCCGGTGTCTAGTCGAGCTGGGGTGACCCACCAATCCAGGGGACCTAAGGACAGCACTGAAAATTCGGATCGGATGATCGAGGTCATCTGTGCCTTGGTCCCATTGAACTCTGAGGTTCCACTGCAAGACCCTCATGCAGACGAGCGAGGGGAACTGTTGCGATGGCTGCGGCCATATGGCCCAGGAGTCAAAGCACCACTCTGGCCAAGACTGGATTGGTAGCCATGATGCTTCGAGCGACCGCCCGCAATCTGTCTGCTCAGTCATCGGGAAGAAAGGCCCTTCCCTGGACAGTGTCCAGGACCACCCCAATGTACTGCAGTCTCTGGGTAGGCCAGGGGCACAACTTGGGGAGATTCAGAGTGATGCCCAGGACATGAAAAAGGCTGAAAGTCTCCCTTAGTGACTGACACAGCTGGTCCTCTGATGACGCTGTAAGCAGCCAGTCGTCCAGGTAGGGGAAGAAAAAAAGACCCCTTCTCCTATGGGTTGCCGTCACTACCGTCAGGCGCTTGGTGAAGACCCTCTGTGCTGATAAAAGGCCAAACAGCAGTGCTCTGAACTGGTAGTGCTCTCCTTGGAAGGTGAAGCAGAGGTATTTCCTGTGGGACGGCAGGATTTTTATATGCATATAAGCATCCTGCATGTCCAGGGAGCAGAGCCAATCTCCTTGGTGGATCATGGGCAACATGTCAGGCAGTGTCACCATCCTGAACCTTCTGTACTCAATGTAGGCGTTCAGTTGGCTCAGATCTAGAATGGGACGGAGATCCCTCATCTTCTTCGGGACTAGGAAGAAGAGAGAGTAGTATCCCCTGACTCTTTGACCTGGGGGTACTACCCAAATTGCCCACTTCACTAGCAGGGCCTGGATTTCTGCCCGTAGGAGGGCAGCGTGGGATGAGAAGTAGTGAGAGGGGATGGATGGGCTGTCCAATAGTATCTGGGTGGACTCCAGTGTACCCCCTTTCAATAATCCGGAGAACCCACTGATCTGTGGTGATACTGGAACACCCTGACAAGTAAAGGGAGAACCTCCCTCCTACAACTTCCCCCTGGGCTTCCATCGGAGGCGGGAGAGCAGTCAGGGAGTCATGCTGAGGTGGAGAGAGTAGGCAAGGTGGGGCTAGCTGTCTTGGCACTTCTGGGGCACTGGGTACCTGAAGGAAGGGGAGGGCCTCTTCTTTTGAATCCCCCTTTTTGTTGCTGCCACCTTCCTTGCTGACCCTGGTCTTTACAAAAGGGTTGGCGCCGAGCAGTAGCTGGTTCAGACTTGTACATTTTATGTACGTCAGAAAATGCTTTTCCCAAATCCTGAAGCCCTGAAATCAGCTTCTTAGTATCCGGACCAAAGAGAACTGACCCAGACTTCCGGTTCCACCTTCATGTTGAACAGCCGTTGATTCCCCAGCGAGTATTCATTAATAAATACACCGCTCCCAGCACCAGCTAACACACCAAAACAAATCTGATATTTGCTGCAACCTACCTGCTTCGTGATGCCTCCAAAACAGAGGGCGAAGGACATGCTAATGGAGTACCTTAAACCGCCAACAGCTCCAGTCTGGGGAGATCCCAAGGCCCACGGCAAGGTTAAGCCTGCAGCTGCTCCACAGCTGACACCAGAACAAGCAGAGGAGCTCCCAGAGGAAGAATTCACTATAACATCCTGGAGGCTCTACTTAGAGCTGGCAAAACTGAACAACACCCTTGGGCTCAATCCAACAATCAGCGGCCGAAAATAAAAAAATATATATCGCTGAGGTGGAAAAGCGTACTGCAGACCGTGAAGAAAGCCTGACGAGCAGAGAGTGATCGACCACAGAGGAGATGCTGCTGTATCTCTTTCGCCGAAAGAAGGATCCAACAGACAAGCTAGACAATCTTGAGCTTCTATCTAGAAGGGATAATTTAAGGATCTACGGGGTACCAGAGAATACTGAACAGGGTAAGATGGAGGATTTCTTGAACTCATTTTTTTTTTGAAAGAACTGCTAGACCTCCCAGCTGATCTCCCTTTGGACACAGTCCGGGCGCATAGAGCCTTAGCCAAGACACCTAGTGGCCCTAATGCCACACCCAGGTCAACTGTCCTTAAATTCCTGGACTATAGAATATAGAATTAAAAATAGTGTGCTACAAGCTGCCTAGGCAAAAAGGGAGGTGCTATTTGGAGATGGGAGATTATACTTTGACAACAACTACACCCCTATCACTCAGCAGAAACGGAAAGTGCTTCTGGAGATTAAAAAGAACCTGGCCACAAAGAAATATTCGTATGCGTCTGATTGCTCCTGCCCAGCTCAAGATCTTCCTACCGGAGGGCCCACAATTCTTTAGGTCTCTGGGAGAGGCCAGGCAAATACTCCTGAAACTGGGAATTCCTCAGGACCGTCCGTCGAGACCAGCGGCCGCAGATAAGGGCTTTGTGAGCAGGGAAGAGTCGTGGAAAAAGGCTACAGGCACCAGGAAACGAGGTAGATCAACCTCTGCAGATCCCTCTAGCAGAAAGGCCCACACTGGGTCATCCAGCGTGGCTCCCCAGCGGGTAATGGAAGACCAACGTTGATAGGAATCTAGGCTGGAATCAGAGAATTCTTGAATGGACTTGTAGCAAAGGGCCTCCTGAGTGGGCACTCTTGACTGGAACAATGACCCCTCCTGACTCTTTATTCTAACCTTTATCTTGCCAGGCAGTATGGCTCGGACATCATGGGTCAGGCCAGGAAGAAATCTGGTAACGATAACAAGAGTGAGGAGGGGGAGTTAATGCTGCTGGGAGGTGGAGTACTTTTTTTCATACGAGGAGCGGGGAGGTAACATTCCCCGGGTGGGATGACTGTGGTAGACTCTTCCCTCTCACTATACTGTTATAGGAGAGTCTCCTCCATGTCCGGTCTCCTGCTTACATGGGGCTGAGGTCTGCTGGTTTCCTCTCCGGGGGTAGCTGAAGGTGGTCGCTGGAGGGGGGCACCTTGGTTCCGCATGGGACTCTTCTCAGTGTTTCTTTTTCATTTTGAGAGGGGGGTGCAATTCTGAAAGACAGGTCATTTACGAGGGAGAGTGCAATGGTAATAAAGTGGCCCACGACAGGGGGGGGTCATCTGAGATCTCATGAATTCTTCAGTTGGTTCAGCATCTGGGTCCGGTCCCCTCTTACCCACATATTACTCTACTGGGGGCGGATTATTTGCAAGGGCTCACAGTCAGAGAGTTTTGACAGAAGGCCTCGTACAGAGGGTTAGACGTTAGCGACAAGCGTAGTCACCCATAAGCACGAGTTCAGCACTGGGCACCTACTTGGGCGCCCTGTCCAGTTGGCATAGAGCCATCCAGTATACCAACTGGATGCTCTTTTTCCATTTTATCTTGGAAGTTCTAATATTGTTAACTATTTCTCAATGTTTGTAAGCTATGCTGTTCATATTAATGTTGTAGAAAGGGAGACCATGCCACCCGCTTTTGGGAAAATACATGAGGTTTTTTTGAATAAATAGCTGAGGGATTAGTTGCATCGTACAACGTCAGGAGGTTGGGGAACCCAATTAAGAGAAAAAGGGTCTTGAATGAATTGCAAAAGGCCAAAATTGAGATGGTGCTGCTTCAAGAAACCCACTTGGATTCAAAGAGTGTGTTAAATTGAAGCGCTCCTGGGTTGGCCAAACATACTATGCTACATATAAAGCCCACCCCCATCAAAGGGGAGTAACACTTATTCACAAAAACTGCCCCTTCCAGTTATTTAGTAAACAGGAGGACCAAGAAGGGAGATTCCTGCTACATAAGGGTAGATATAGGGAGATACCATGCTCCATCTGCAACTTATATGCGCCAAACCAGGACACAGAGAATGTCTTTCTTAAAGAAGTGCTCCTCAGAATGCCCCAGCGTGAGTTGCTCATAGTAGGAGATTTCAACACTGCCCTTAATCCTGCTCTGGACAGGTCAGGCTCCCTGGGGGTGGTGGGGGGGGGGGCCACCCCTCCCTCAAGGGCCACACAGACACTGATTAGAATGAGCAGAGAGCTGGGATTAGTGGAGGCTGGCGGCACCAGCACCCTAAGGTCGGCCCGGTATACAACCTACTCTAAGCTGGACATGCTGTGGATATCGGCAGACTGGCTCCACAGGGTGGAAGAGTTGAAGATTCATCTTAGAACCTTGTCTGATCACGGTATGGTCTCTATGAGTTTATGGGCAGGTCTCAAGGTCAGGAACTCTTCCTGGAGGTTAAACGTTTCCCTTAACAAGGATGATTATAAAGAGCTCCTGAAGGAAACCCTGAGAAAGTCTGAGGTAGATAACCCTTCCCAGGACTCCACGGCAGCTCTCTGGTGGGGCAGCTTAAAGATGGTCATCACAAGAGTTACCATAGGTTATGCCTCAAAATTGAAAAGGGAGCAACAGAGGGAGATTATGGATCTGGAGAACCGCCTACTTGATTTAGAAGCAGAACATAAAATTGTCCTTAACGAGGAAGTAAAGGAGAAGTTGGAAGAAACTCGGAGGAAGCTCAGTAAGACCTTAAATAAGACTGAAGGGCAATTAAGGTACTCTCATCAGAGGTTTTTTGAAGCGGAAAATAGGGCTGGTAGGCTGCTAGCCTGGCAACTTAGGAAAGAAGCAGCTAACAGAACGATTGTCCGCTTGAAAAAACAGGGAGGCCCTGATCACTATGTGACTGACCCCACGGAAATAGCAGCACAATTCCAGAAGTTTTACACAAAGCTTTATAGCCAAGAAAGTGTGGGGGAATATCAGAAGAAGCTGGAAGCCCCCCCCCCCCCAAAACACTCCGGTTACCCAATCTTTCGGCAGAGAACAGGGAGAGATTAGAGACCCCTTTATCTGAAGAAGAGCTTCAACGAAGCTTCAGGGAGTTGAAAACGGGAAAGGTTCTTGGGCCAGACAGGATTGCTGGGGAGCTCTACAAGGCCTTGGAAGTGGAGCTGGTTCCCAGGCTGGGTAAAGTATGTCAGGGTATTCGGGAGGGGGAGGGAGAGGGAACCCCTTGGAGCTGGCAATATGCTCAGATTTCACTCATCCCCAAGGAAGGCAAGGCTCCAGAGGTGTGTGGCTCGTATAGGTCCATCTCACTTTTGAATGTAGACCAGAAAATATATACTGTACCATGACTCTGGCCCACAGGTTGAAGGGCTACGTGGGGAGTCTAGTCCACCCGGATCAAACAGGCCTTATTAATGGTAGGCTAATACATGATAACATTAGGTGCCTGCTTAACATTGTTTCTTGCCAACAGACCTCAAAGGAACCGACCTTATTCATGGATGCAGAGAAGGCATTTGACTGGGTGGACTGGAGGTTCTTATACAGGACCTTAGAAGAGATGGGTATGGGCCCCAAGTTTAGGACAGGGATTAAAGCCTTGTAAGCAGCGCCACAAGCCATGGTGAGAGTTAATGGATTCACAACAGAGAGGTTTCACTTGTGTAGATGGACTAGACAGGGGTGTCCGCTCTATCCTCTGCTTTTTGCCCTATGCATAGAACCGCTGACTAGGGTAAACGATATCATCAAGGGGGTCCAGGTGGGGGGTAGAGAACATAAAATCTCCTTGTATGCTGACGACACCCTTTTCTTTGTGACCTCTCCCAGAACCTCGCTCCCAGCGTTGACAAGATAATTGCAGGAATACTGTCAGGTCTCAGGTTATAAAATCAACTGGGACAAATCAGAGGCAATCAGGTTTGGGGGAACACTTCCCGGAGATATAAAACAAAATGTCCCTTTTAAATGGGCTGCTGCAAACACCATTCGATACTTGGGGGTCAAGATCTCACCCCAACTCTCCAAACTTTTTAGACTTAATTATGGTAAGCTATGGGGGGAAATAAAGGCTGACCTGGTGAGATGGAACATGCTCCCCTTATCAATCTGGGGAAGGACAGAGACGATCAAAATGAACATCCTCCCCAGGCTCCTGTTTTTGTTTCAAGCCCTCCCAATAAACATCCCCAATTCCTTTTTTAACCGGCAAACTCGACCCTCTCGACCTTTATTTGGCAAAGAGGCAAGAAGCGAATTAGCAACAATCTCCCAACACAGCCCAAATGCAGGAGTGGTTTAGCCCTCCCTGATCTCAAATTATATTATATGGCAGCACAGCTGGCCCCAGTCGTGACATGGGTTAAACAAAAAACACACCGGATGGAGAGAGAGCGAGGCACAACAAATGCAGCTAATCTCCGTGGTATCCTTGCCACATGCCCCCTTAACCCCTGAAGTGTGGAAGGCCATACGAAACCCCTGAACCAAAAAAAAAAAAAAAAAAACACACACACATATTAAGGGTGTTGGTGAGGGCTACAAAAATAACGCACACCCCTGAAGGAGTAGGTACTCTCACGTCGATAGTGGGTGACCCACACTTTGCTCCCCCTCGTTCGGACTCTAGATACCAAGGCTGGAACAGACAGGCCCTTACATGGTTCCACAATCTCCTACAAAATGATGGAGTGGCGTCCTTCGAGTCACTTCAGAGTAGATACCCACTAACAAAAGTAGATTTCCACAGATACCTACATACCAGACACTATATAATGTCAAACAATTTGATTCCAAAGATCAATAGGGACCTGACTGGACTAGAGTACTTTTTATATTGGGCAGCTCGCCTAGTAACAAAGGGGAAACTCATCTCTGTGTCTTATAAAGCACTCCAGGGTGAAGAGTGCGCACACTGACATATTAAGACAAAAATAGGAACAAGACAGCGGTCTCTCAATTCCTGGGGATCAGTGGGTTGAGGCATGGGAGAGGGGTTGGAGAATGATGTCCTCTCCTGGGTGGCGGGAGTTCCGCTGGAAGTGTCTATCTAGTTTTTTCCATACTCCCTCAATAACAAAATATTTCAGTGGGAGTACGTCAGACGTGTGTTAGTGGGTGCCTACCTGTCCACAGCCCCTCCATCATATTTTGTGGAACTGCCCAGGGGTCCGGGATTACTGGAAGGAGATCCACAGGGTGTTGCAAAGGGGATGGGGCACACAGGTCCCCCTGAGCTTCCAGGTGTTAGTCGTGGGATGTAGACACCCTACTTTAGGCAATGCACAACAAAAAAAAGCTTTTTAGTACACTTTGTCTTGCAGCTCTAAAGGAGATTACGGGAACTGGCTGAAGACCCTTCCCCCAAAGTTAGAGGCATGGAAAAGCAGAGTGGAAAGCATCAGGAGAATGGAGGAGCTTACAGACAGGCTTAGACACTCCTTGGATAGGCACATGGAGCAATGGCAGAAGTGGGATTTTCTGTGTGTATAAACTAGGAAGGGGAGAGGATGAGGTTGGGGTGGGGGTTAGAGGTTGACAGGGGGACTGTCTCCTTCGGCCCTCTCCTCCCTTCTCACCCCCCTAATGGTTTCTTATCCATCTCTCCTGTTTCACTAATTTCAACCGGAAGTTTTAGAAGTGTGGCATGGTTTCCTAGTTGCAGTTTGGAATGAGTTTGACTCCAGTTGAGTCATTTATAGTACAGAGGGGTACATGTCTGTACCCGAGAGGGGTGTTCCCCTCTAGTTCTTCCAATTCACTCCAGCTACTGCCAAATTCGAAATCTTTGCTTTTAGTAGGCCACTACTGTATAGTTCAGGCCGAATAGTTACATACATTGTAATAATATTTGGCAGTAGTTTAATATTATTTTCTAAATCAAGACGCCATTGGTGGGTTTCCACACAGTCACGGCGGCATTTCAATAATGGACACAAGAAGAAGCCAGAAACCAGAGACACAACTTGAGTGAATACAGAAGGACTTATAACTATGAGACCTATGTTTGTAAGTGATATGGCTTAAGTGTTTGTATGTCATAATGCCTTGGCGAAACAATAAAGCAGAGTTTAAAAAAAAAAAAAAGACCGACCCCTGGAAGAGTGCATCTAAAATATGGCATCTTGTAGGTCCTGGAGGAACCCTGAGACCAGCAGCCAGGCACGTCCCCTCATGCACACCCCTGTAGCTGCTGCCCTGGTAGCCGTGTCTGGCAAATCGTAAGAGCTCCGCAGAACATGCCAGGCAACATCTATACCTGACTGGATGACTGCCATGAGTTCAGACTTGCTATCCAGAGTCTGGTTGGGTCTTAACCATATCTAATGCCTTGCTCCAAAATAATTTTTGGTACTTGACCATATATGCCAAAAAATTTAGTGACCGGACGGTGCACGTGACAGAGGAGTAAACCTTACGGCCCCATTTGGTCCAGCCTTTTAGATTCTGGGTCTAGAGGCTGAGAACTCGTGTGTCTGGGCTGCTGCACCCTGCCATGTGCTGCAGTGAGCACTATGGAGTCAGCCTTCGGCTGTTCACTGAGATGGGGCTCCCCTTTTGGGGTTTTATACAGCCAGCCTGCTTTTCTGGGCACGGCTGAAGTAGTGGACGGATGCTTCCAGGACGGATGCCTCCAGGCCAATTTTGTTACATCCTGGAAGGGTTCGACTGGGGTTGGGGGGATGACTAGAGGGTTAGGGTCAGTTGCCCCGAGAAACCTGGCCAGGCGGCGACGTTCTGGGTCAAGCTCCTCTGTGTTCCACTGGTTTAAGGCCTGGATGTGCCTCATCACATCCAGGAAGGACAGATCTTCCGGGGGGACCTTGGAGAGTCCTTGTGATCCAGAGAGGGCAAAGGCAGCTCAAGGGGTTGCAGGAAGTAGGCTATTGGTTAACTAGAATCTGCAGCTTATCCAGTAGGTAGAGAAATGGGCAGATTGGGTGGGCCAAGTGGTCCTTATCTGCCGTCAAAGTCAAAGTCTATTCTCTATGGAATAGTTGGAGGAGGAGTCCCCTGCACCTTTTCCTGAGGAAGAGTGTGGGTGTCCCCTGGAAGAGGGAACAGACGATGGGTGTCTTTTGTGATCACTGAGAGCTGGCGACCCCCGGTCATCATCCCCTGATGATGGGTAATCTGGTATCGGGGAAGGTCGTTTTGGCGAGGGCTCCCTAGGCAGAGCTGGAGGCAGAAGACCTCTAGGGAAGGGGATGGTTCCTGTGGTCTGGGCAACAAGTCCTCTTTGATGGTGTTCCACCAAGAGTGAAACAAGGCCCCTATCTCAGTCAGCGGAATGACAGGCTGTGGTGGCGGCAGAGTAGGGACGTTTGAGGGCCCTGGCGGCAGCCCTTGTGGTGTTTTGGGTGCTGTCGCTTGGTCCTCGTGCTCTTTGCCGTAGGTGTCCAAGCCTATGGGGCCTTGTCGTATGGTGACCAACATCTCTGGGGTCTGGCATCCAGCTCCTTGGGAGGAGGCTGAGGGGTCGGCCGACGGATCTATGAGCCCCAGTGTCTGATCTTTGGGCATACTAGATGTCTGATCTGATGACCGCTCTTTCGGAGCGGACTGCCACTTCGGTGGCGGCACCTGGTCCGTCTCAGATGCCAAATTGGAGGGTCCCGTAGTCTGTCGGCACTCTGAGGCGGATGTTACCCTGTCTTCCCAATGGCCTCCTGGCATCTGGACGAATCACCTGACCCTTTGTGCCAGTCAGATAACCCTAAGGATTTTTGGACGGCAGTATAAGTTTTACCGCCCAAAGTGGATACCTGTCCCTCTGGTGTTAACCCAAGCGATTGCTTGTGGGGCCTAACAGCCAGAGACACAGAAGACTCTTTGCCCTATGAGTGAGAAGGGGCAGAGGTCTTCTTGGTCAATATCCTGGTAACTGCCATGGAATTGGGGGGACACCGACCTCTCGCAGGAGGTGGAAGATGCAGAGGTCTTGTGAGGGGACCTAGGACGGGATTCTGACCTGGTTCTCTCTTTGGGGGAGGAGTCCTTGGCTGAAGAGGAAGAGCTGTGTCCGGAATGGGCCCTCTGCATGGCGGCTACTTGCTGTTCCAATAGGTAAGAGTCTTGAGGTGGCAGATGCGAGTTTTGTTGTTGAACTTGTCAATATGGGCAGTCGTCCGGCTTGTGGTTTGGGCCCAAGCACATTAGGCAGGCTGAATGGCAGTCTCTCACCAGGATCTGCTTGCCGCATGCACATTTCAACTTCCACCGCTGTGAAGATGAAGAAGACATGCACTAAACTGAATAAAATCAGGAAAAACTAACGAAAATGAACGGTAACTGCTCGAAGTGTAAAATGGTGCTCGACTGCGATAAAGGCATCCATGGAGCAGATACTAGCAGGTCGACGGCAAAAGAACGGAGGTGGTGCGGAGGATGGCCCCATATACCATAAGGGATGAGGTGGGGCGGCGTCAGAGGCAATCCCTACCTTGGACTGATAGCTAGAAGTTTTCCGTGGGGTCATAGTCCTAATGGTGTTACCTGCTGCAAGAGCTCCCCTTCGAAGTAAGATCATGTGGTTCACTACCACCTGATGCAGAGAGACCACTCATGCAACGTCCCGCCCACCTAGCTGAGGATGTCAGATATCTGGTTGTTGGCTCCTGCGACATGAATCGCCAGGAGATCTGCACACAAGCTGCGCATGAGGGTCCACGTGCAGAGGGTCTCCCGACACAAAGGAAGGGAGCACGAACTGCCATGCTTGTTCAGGCAGAACATGGCCATGGTGTTGTCCATATAGATACCTTGACCTGACCGCAGACAATAGGAGCAAATTCTGTTAGAGCAAGGTGCAGTGCACAGAGCTCCAGCAGGCTGATGTGGTGACAGGAACTCCTTGGGGGTCCAAAGGCCATCGGCTCTGTGGTCCCCCAAGTGTGCTCCCCACCAGAGATATGTCTGTAATGAGAATGATAGACAACTCTGGGTGGACAAAAGGGACTCCTTCCTCCAGATATTCTTAAGCAAGCCACCACTGGATGGTGTCGCACACTGGCTGAGTCACTACAATTGGCTGATCCAAGTGACCTAGGTGCTGGGACCACTGACTGGCCACCTCTTACTGAAGGTGATGCATCAGCCGGCGGGCCCACCAGTCCATGCCAGTGCATGATGCCATGTACCCAAGCAACTGCAGGAAGTCTAAGGCAGGGCACAAGTGCCCAATCTGAAATGATCAGGCAAAGGAGGCAAGATCCAGTGCCTGGTCTACAGGGGGTCGGGCCTTGGCCCAGAGGGAGTCTAACTCTGCCTCAATGAAGTGAATCCTTGTGGGGGGTTGAGTTCAGACTTGACCAGATTGACCAGAAGGCCCAAGTCTCTGGAGGGAAAGGTACCTGAACCACTACACTGCCACCCTGGACAACCCGGATATTAGCCAGTCATCCAGGCAGGGGCATACCCCGACCCCCTGGCGCCACAGGAAGGTTACCAGCACCACTTCCATAGACTTGAAGACCCTAGGTGCTGAAGAAAGGCCGAACAGCATGACCTGGAACCAGCAGAGAACCACTTCTGTGCAGACCTTAAGGTACCGCCAATGGGACAGACAGGAATGTGGAAGAATGTGTCCTGGAGGTCAAGGGAGCAGAACCACATGCCCTGCTCAAGAGACTATATTATTTAGTTCAGAGTGACCATCCTGAACTTGCGTTTCCGAAGATACTGATTCAGACTACAGAGAGCCAGTATAGGGCACCAACCCCCAGTTCATTTCAGGACAGGGAGCTACCTGGACACAAAGCCCTCACCTGCCATAGAGTCCGGGACTAGGGCTATAGCTCCTTTCTCTAGGAGTTGAGGAATGACCTCCCTGAGGGCAGACAGCGTGTCCTGTGACACCATGGACTCCCTTGGCGTGTAGGGTCAGTAAGCCAGAAGAGCCTCAAAATTGAGAGGCAACCCTTCGCCTACCACCTCTAGGACCCAACTGTCAGAGGTAATTACGGACCAAGCATGCCACAAGCGGCGCAGCAGACCCCCTAGGGGGAGCTGGGGCAGGGGCTGGACAGGTGGGAGGAAGACACCCCCCAACCTCCCAGTAGGCAACTTTGGAGGGGGCACCAGCTCCTGCTGCCAGAAGGGCACCACCACCTCTACTCCCACCTTCTTTGGGGGCCCTGACCAGGGAACTTGGTCTTGGGGCACCAAGCCTGCAAAGGGCCCTGCTGGGGTTGATGTTGCCTAGGCTGATGTAATGGAAAGGGTCGAAACTGAAGAGGCTTCTTCAGCCTCTGCCCTTTCTGATCCTTCTGTGAGGAGGTCACAGAATCTAGGGTTGCACTCAACTTCTCAATCCTAGTGAGGTGGCCCTCCACAGTGTCAAAGAGGTCGGTGCCCAGGAAGAGGACATCAGTCAACTTGTGCTAGGTGTCCATCGTAAAGGTGGAAATCCTCAGGCAGGCATTGCAAGGGCCGCTGCCATGGCCAAGCATGAGAATCACTCACATCCAAGGCTGTCTCAAGCTGATGTTTAGTCAGTGCTTGACCCAGGACTCTGACCACTTTCACTACCAGCTGCTTGTCAGCAGGGACGGAAGGGAGGACATGGTCTAGAACTCCCAGCAGCGAGTGAACAAAGGGGACCATCTTCATGGCGTAGTTCGCCTTAAGGAAACCAAGAAAGGACATAACAGATTTTCAGCTGCATGGTCAAACTTTCTGAACTCCTTATCAGAGGACATGTCCACGTCCCCGCTATTTACAGAACACCACATCAGTCAACCAGACCCTCAACCGAGGAGTGGTCAGACAATCTGGACAAGGTGCTGGTAGGGACCGCATACTTGTGGACCATTCAAAGGGTGCCGGGCAGGAAGCTGGATGCTGCCAAAGCTCCAGTGCTAGTCACAAGATGGCCTTAGCCATTGAGAAGGCAACCCCAAGGGATTTGTCCCCATCTTGATCTCAGTAAAGGTGCAGTTTCTCCTTTTCTGGACTGACTCCAAGGGAACCTCCATGGACTCGAGACATAATTCTGAGAAGATCCCTGAAGGACATTGGCCTGTGGTCGGTGGTAGTGGTAGTCAGTTCTTTGACCGAATCACAGTCGAAAGCATCTAAGTCAGACGAGGAATCCTCAAATATGACCCTCGGCTGCTTGCTGCCATGCACTACTCGAAGCTTGTTTGAGTGGGTGATCTCCACCAGTAACTGGTCTGGCAAACCTGTAATCAGACTGGGTCCTTGGAGGGGGCTCCCTACATGGGCTGTTGTGGAGGGACATCCACCTGTATTGGTGTTGACTCGTGTCAGAGACAGCTGTCTCAACAGGACTGGTACAGGCTGAACTGGTGGCTGCCAGGTGACCACTGGGGTCGAGAGTAGAGCCCTACCCTGCCCAACCAAGGCCCACTGCTCCAGAGAGGCTCCTCATACCACCACCGCACACGGCAATGGAGCCTCTCATCATACCGTATGTTAATGAAAATATCAAAGCTACAGAAATTCAGAATACACATAAGGAGCCAGAAGAACTGCGGGTCACCCTGGAAACAGGAAATGGGACAGCCATAAGAACTGGGGTTGTCAACAGGCCCCCAGACCAGAGGGAGGACATAGACACATTACTGTTAGAAGATATACAAAACATGACAGCTAAAGGGGAGGTTCTGATAATGGGAGACTTCAACATGCCGGATACAGATTGGTCAATACCAGCAGGAACATCTGCCAGAACTAGACACATAGTGGATTCCCTGCAGGGGGAGGGCCTCAAACAACTGGTACAGCAACCCACAAGAGACAGGGCTATCCTAGATCTAGTACTGACTAACAAAGAAGGGATCACAGATCTCCAGGTAGAAGGTCACCTGGGGGCGGTGACCATCACATGGTATGGTTCAATTTGGCTACTACATCTAAATCATCCCATTCCAAGGCAAAAATATGGGACTTCAGAGGAGCCGACTTTGATAAGATGGCCAACAGAGTTAAGCTAGCCCTGGCAAAAAGAAACACAGGTGAGGGGTACAGGCAAAGTGGGCAAGCATTAAGGATGCAATACTTGAAGCAACATCCCATTGTGTTAGACAGAAAAGAAAGTGCAAAAGAAGAAGAAACCACTTTGGTTCTCAAATACAATAGCAGAAAGGTCAGAGCCAAAAGGCTGGCCTTCAGGAAATATAAGGAACACAGCGGGATGAAGATGGGAGGCATACCAAACTGCCCTAAGGGGAAACAGGTAAGGCAATAAGGCAGGCAAAGTCCACACTGAGGAAACACTAGCACGAACAGTAAAAGAAGGTGACAAGACTTTCTATAGATACATTAGTGAAAGGGAAGTCGAGAGGGGTACTAAGCTTAATGGAGAAAGGGGCATGTGAGAAGGAGGACCCTGTAAAGGCATCTATCCTAAATAGATACTTTGCTCAGTATTTGCTGAAGAGAAGGTAGGGCAGGGCCCACAGCTCAGCATCATGGACACAGGGGAGGGAGGTGAGCACTACTCCTTCACAAAAGAAAGGGTCCTACAAGAGCTTGCTAAGCTCAGGGTGGATAAGGCAATGGGACCTGATGGCATACATCCCAGGGTACTTAAGGAGCTAAAGGAGGAACTAGCAGAGCCATTAGCAGAATTGTTTAGTGAGTCTCTGAGCACAGGAGAGGTCCCAGAAGACTGGAGAAGGGCTCATGTGATCCCGCTCCACAAGAGTGGTAACAGGGAGGAGGCGGGGAACTACAGACCGGTCAGTCTTACCTCAGTAGTGGGCAAGATTATGGAGGCACTCCTTAAGGAAAGGATAGTGCAACACCTGGAATCCATAGGGGCACAGGATCCAAGACAGCATGGGTTTACAAAAGGAAGGTCCTGTCAAACTAATCTCATAGATTTCTTTGACTGGGTAACCAGAGTGGTGGACCAAGGGGGAGCAGTTGATGTCGCCTACCTTGACTTCAGCAAAGCTTTTGACACTGTTCCACACAGAAGATTGATAAATAAGCTGGGTAGGCTGGTGGGTCAGAAGTTGGTCAACTGGGTGGAAAACTGGTTGTGGGCAGAAAATAGAGAGTGGTGGTAAATGGTATACAGTCAGAAGAGATGCAAGTCACAAGTGGGGTACCTCAGGGATCAGTCCTGGGGCCAGTACTCTTCAACATCTTCATTAGTGACCTTGCAGATGGACTAGAGGGTAAGGCTTGTCTGTTTATGGATGACACCAAGATCTGCAACAGAGTAGATGATCCAGATGGGGTGGGCAGAATGAGAAGAGATCTGGATAAACTAGCAGAATGGTCAGAAGAGTGGCAACTGGGATTTAATGCAAAGAAGTGCAAAATCATGCACATAGGGAAGAGAAACCCTGAAGCCACCTATAGGCTGGGAGGAGTTGCTAGCAGTCACAAAGGAAGAAAGAGACTTGGGCATCATCATCACTGATGACCTAAAATCATCCAAGCACACTCTAAAGCAGTAGGTAAGGCTAGGGGGTGTTAGGGTGTATTAGTAGGGGTATCACAAGTCGTAAGAGGGAGGTAATAATCCCTCTGTACAAGACACTGGTTAGGCCCCATCTGGAGTACTGCGTGCAGTATTGGAGGCCACACCTTCACAAGGACATTAACCAAATTGAGGCCGTCCAGAGAAGGGCAACCAAAATGGTGCAGATTAACGGAGCTCAATATGTATACCCTTGAGCAAAGGAGGGAGAAAGCTGATATGATCGAGGCATTCAAACACCTTAAGAGCATAAATACGGTGAAAGAGTCTAACGTTTAAATATAAGAAAAATAGCAGGACAAGAGGACACAGCATGAGATTAGAGGGAGGCCGATTAAATGGGAATGTGAGGAAATTCTTTTTCACAGAAAGTGTGGTGGATGCATGGAATGGCTTACCACAAGAAGTGGTGGCTATGAATACAGTGCAGGGCTTCAAACAGGCATGGGATAGGCATAAGGGAGCAATACAAATGACTATGAATAGATAGGCCACTGACAGAGCAAAGGCCGATGGCACATTTATAAGGTAGAAAAAGAAATGGGCAGACTGGATGGGCCTTTCGGTCCTTATCTGCCGTCAACTTCTATGTTTCTATCATCCAGATGAAGAGGAGCATCAACAGCGGCACCTTCCAATCAAGCAAGACGAAGAGCACAAGGAATCCAGTCAACCTCAACAAGATCAATGATGCTGAAGGAGTGTAGACTACCTGCACAGGGTTCAACCGTTTGGCCCCAGAGTGAGGCACCTCCTGAGAGGAGACAGTCGGACTGGCCAAATGCTCCTAGACCTCTTGGTTTGAAGCTAGACAGGACTGGGGTCCTGGAGACGAAATCATCATCGACCCCTTCCAACAACAGGTCATCAGGATAGAGAAAAATCTTGACCGCCTGCTCAACCTATGTCAAGACCAACATGCTTGATGGTGGTACCGTGCAGCTAGCAATACTGCCCTCGATCACAGGTTCGGCTGAAGCAGAATGCTCTAAAGCCATCAAGCAGTTGGGGGAGTTCAGAGAGAGAAAAAAAATACAGGTTACTCACCTGTAACAGGAGTTCTAGGAATGGTATATGTTGTTCATCCACACTTATTAGCAGGTTCCTTGCCGCTTTAAATCTTGCCGGAAGGTCTTCAAGCTGGCTCCTCCCACCCACCCGGGTGGTAAAACTCTCGGCTCCGCCCCATGACGCCACATCTAGCCCGCTGAAGCCAGGTTAGCGTTGAAGCCGGGAGGTCAGGAGATGTAGATGAACAACACATACCATTCCTAGAACTCCTGTTACAGGTGAGTAACCTGTATTCTAGGGACATGGATATGTTGTTCATCCACACTTATTGGCAGACTCTGCAGTTCTCCGGGAGGAGGGAGGCAAGCACACCCCTACTTAGGTATAAAGACTGGAGAACCGAGGCCCCAACACATCCCGGCGGACCCAAGGTCGATGCGGAAGGGGAAAACGGCATAGCCTGCTTCCAGGTAGAAGCCCTGATATCCGGACAGGAGTATCCTAGGAGCAGCCACCGATGCAGCGGAAGGGCGGTAAAATGAGCACTTATCCTCTGGGAGGCTGCCCGCCCACCTATAGCTAAGACCTATGCAGGAGGTGACCACCGCATCCGCCTAGTCACAGGTCTGCCAGGTGCGGCTTCAGCGAGATGACAAACAGCTGGCGAACCTCTCCGAATCAGCCTACGCCCCTGGGTAGGCGAGCGTTAAATAGGGTCCCAATGGATCCTATATACGGCCTCCGAGGCGTGAATGGGGATGAATCCTGGCAGAGACAATATCCGGTTAGGGAAAGACTCCGCCACCGCCTACGGAAAGACCTTCAGGTGGGGCGCAGGACAACCTAGTCCCTGTGGAAGACCAGATAGGGAGATTCAAAGGAGCGCCTGGAACTCTCGCCTCCTTCTGGATGGCAGAGTAGCCCCAAGAAGGTGTCCTTCCACAACAGGTGGGGGAACTCGCACCTGTGCAAGGTTCGAACGGCTTGCCCGTGAGCAAAGCCCATACCAGCGAAGATCCCACAGAATGGGGATACTCTCCCCAAGTTGGGGAGGTGTGATCGAGGCCTAGAAAAGTGCCAGATCACCTTTTCTTCGCCACCGACTGCCTCCCGGCCCGGGCCCAGAAGACAGGGGTGACCAACAGAAGCACCTAGAGGGTCGTTGGCCGAAGCACTAGTTCAAAAGAACGGACCGCAGATGGTCCAGAATGCTCGCCTAGGGAGGGGTGAGGGCCCAGGCCCTATCCCATCATCAAATGGAGAACTCTACCAATTGAAGGCGAACATTTTTGGCCGACTTCTAGTAAGGACGCCTTGAAGCATCGAGGACCTTGCCAAAGGACCCAAGGCCTGGCCCCCAGCCGCACAGGGACCAGGCCTGCCAGTGCAGGGATTGAAGGTCCAAAGAAAAGACCTTCCCTGAAAGAGAAAGAGATCAGGACCGGGTGGGCTGGAAGCCGCGTTGGGAGCCTGGGGCTGAGACTGAAGAGAGCTGGATACCAGAGCTGGCAATCCAGTCCGGGGCTACCATCATCACCTGCGCCTAGTCCCTCCTCGCCTTGCCCGTAGGTCAAGGGAAATGGGGGAAAGCGCGGAAAGGCTCAGGTCCAGCAGCCTCGGCCAGCATCCTACAGCAAACCTTGCTGAGGGCGGGCATGAAACAGTCTCGCCTCGTATTTCCCTGGAGGAAGGAGGGGAGAAGATCCTGTGCTACCTCAGCGGGAGACCATCGTGAGGCGCAGCCTCATGTCCGGCTTAGGGCATCAGCCAGGGTGCTGGAGGTTCCTGCCATCAAATGGCTGGGAAACTGCTCGCCGCGCCGAAAAACCCAATGCGGAGAACCTCCCCACGCCGAGGTAAGGGTCAATTCGAACCTGGCGGGTAGGTAGCACATTGGTCATGGTGTTGTCCGCTTGACTTAAACCACTAGACCTCGCACAAACGGAGCGAGGGTGCAAGCTGCTGACCACCTGGAGCTCCAGCGGGTAGGAGAGACATCGGAACTCCTGAGAGGACCAGAGGCGAAGCACTCTGTATTCCCCTAGATGGGCACCCCCACCCATCCGAGAAGCATCGGTCGGAGAAGATCGTCGACTCAGGGTGGACGAACAAGATGTTCTCCTGCAGGAGCTGGAACGGTCCGAGGGGGAGCGTTCCCCTAACTCCTGGGCTGTAGTCACGAACTGGTCCAAGGAACGCAGCACTGTGACCGCTGACTGGCCAGTCCCCACTAAGGGGACGCATGAACCAGCGGGTCCAACAGACCACGCTGGAGCCGGCCGCCGTGAGGCCCAGGAGGTGCAGGAGGTCCCGGCAGGGCGCAATCGCCCAGTCAGACCTGACTAGGTAAGGGAGGAAGAACCTCAGCCCTGTCCGGCCAGGGCCGAGCCTCGGACTCAAGAGTCGAGCCTCGTCCCGAAGCAGCATCACCCGCTAAGACACGAGTTCCAACGTGGCTCCGCTACAGGGAGACCAGTCTGAGCCTGGAAGGGTTGTAATCAGGCCGCCATCCGGGTGGGATTACGCCCAGACCCCTCAATGCCGCAGAAAGCTGCTGAGCAGAGAACGAAGGGCCTGGCCAGGAACTCGTAAGGAGATCCCCCGCTTAGGAAAGGGAGGAGTCTCCCAAAGAACGGACGGAACGAGGAGTAAGTACGTCCTGGAGGCCCAGAAAAGAAGCCACACGCCTCGTCCCGAGGATGGGATATCTGAGGCAGAGACACCATCCAGGCGTGCAGAAGGATGGGGCGCAAGCCCCCGTCTGTTTGAGACCAGGAATACCTGGACATGATCCCAGGGTCAGAAGGAGGGTCCGCAACCTTCCTGATCACCTCTAATTTGAGGGCCAGGCAAGTCGGCTCAGCGGGCCGACGAAGAGGCTGTGGACCCAAGATCCCCGTGGGGCAACGGCTCAATAGGGGGAAACTGCTTGCAACCCGCGACAGGACCTACCTTTAGCACCACCCAAGAAGAAGAGGTGCGGAGCCGTCCCCCCACGGGGGAAACCCAGGCAGGGAGGACGGGGCCTGGGACAGCGCCCCTTAGCCTGTCACTGAGCAGGTTTGGCGGAGGAAGAGGCCGAGGGAGCTCTCGGATCCTTACCTCCCTGCTTCCTTTTGGAGGAAGATGCTGGTCTGGCGCCAGGTCACCCAGCGCATGCCTGCTAGCCCTCATGTTGGGCCGTCGAGCCGTAGGGGCCAAGGGGCAAAGGGGCTTCCGCAAAGGCTGCCGGCTGCCCTTGACCTTCCGGGCAGGAGTGACCAAGTCCGGAGTGGCATCGGACTTCTCGGACCCCTGGAGGTGTCCCTCCACCCCAGGGCCGAAAAGGTCAGTCCCCAAAAAGGGGATGTCCGCCAACTCGTGCTGGGTTTCCAAAGAGAAGGAGGATAACCTCAGCCACGCCCTGCGGCGCATGGTCACCGTGGCCACCGCCGATCTGGCACAGTAGTCACCCAGATCCAGAGCCGTCTGGAGCTGCTGTTTCGCCACCGCCCTACCCTGGTCCCGCACCGTGGTCCGCAGGTCGGCCGGGAGATGAGGGAGGACCTCATCCAGGGAGCCCAAGAGGGCTTGGGAGAAATGTGCCATCAGTGCCACCGAGCTGGCCTGACGGAGGCCTATGGAGGATGCAGCGTAAACCTTGCGCCCGACATAGTCCATCCTTTTGGACTCCTTGTCAGGGGGCCTATCCACATCCCTAGCGTTTCCAGAACATTGGAAAACATTGTCGGTGACTAACCCCTCAGCCAAGGGGTGTTCCGAGAAACCGGGCAGAGAACCGTCAGGGTCAGGGTACTTCCTGGCCACCCTGGCCGAAGGCGCAGGGCAGGAAGTAGGCTGCCGCCAGAGCTCCAAGGCTGGGCCCATGATTGCCTCAGCCACCGGGAAGGCCTCCGACGGTGAACCCCCTCGGTCTAGAATCTCCGTAAGGGGCCCGTTTGGAAATGGGCTCGAGCTGCATCCCGGTGAATTCCGAGATGAGCTGGAGCAGACCCATAAAGGACAATGGGCTGTCGTCCACAGAATGTTCCGGGGAAGACCATGGGTCCTTCCTGCTAGGAAACATAGAGGAGTCGATTTGGGGCTCCAAGGGGTCTGCAGAAAGCTGCTGCAGGCCCAAGTCACTCTTCGTCCGCCGAGGCCGGGCGGGAGTGAGGGGAACAGATAACCTGCGGGACAGGTCATGGCCTGGCCTGGGTTCCACCGAGGACGGCGGGGCAGCAGGGATCGGACGAGCAACCGGCCCCAGAGAGGGCACCTCGACTGCCTCGAGCGGCTGCATCGGCCGACCGCGAGGCGGCAGCTGCTTACTAACCGGAGAATGAATCAGGGTCGATTGATTCCCGGACAACAACAGCTGCTGCCACATAAACTCCTCGTAACGTAGACGCCAACGGCATCGAGCCCACTCCTCATCCGAGGAGGAAGACAAGGAAGAACGGCAAAGCCACTTGACTCGGTGCCCCGACCGAGAACGCCGAGGTCGGCGTGAGCGGCTAGACCGAGAGGAGGACAGAGACCGAGACCTGAATCCTCGGGGGAACCGAGGGCGGGCCTGGGAAGGAGCAGGGGGCGCCCGCTCCTCCTTCGACTCGGAAGAAAGGGCCGAGGACTGTCGACCCGAAGGTACAGGCAGAACCTCAGCCTCCGCCAGGGGAACTGGAAAAGGATGGCGGCACCAGCAGGAGACAGCCCAGATGACGGGTCGAGAGACTAGACAACGTCGACGAGTCCTGGCCGGCTGACCTGACAGGGGTACCGTGAGGCCAGCGGTCAAGCACATCTCACCAAGTCGAACGCTGACCGTCAGGGGAGGGGGAACTCTCCCGCTCCCTCTGGTGCCGACGAAGGGACTTAGCCTGCGACTCCTTGGACTTGGGCCGAGAGGCAGGTCCCAAAGGTCCCTCTCCCTTCAAGGAAAGGGACTGTCGAAGCTCCTTGAACGAAGCTGTATGAGGAGAACTCAAGGAGAGCGGGATAAGTGCCGCAACCGAGGAAGAGGGAGGGGAAGCTGCCCCCTCCCTGGAGGAAAGAAGATCGAGCTGCTCAGCCGAGACAGCTGATGCGGACACTGCCCGACGAGCCTCCGAGGAATTTCCCGAGGCGGGAAAAACTACCGGTCGCCCGGACCCCGAACGGGCCGCGCGAACCTCCAGAGAGCTGGCCGAAAGGGCACAACAAAATTGCAGTTGAGGATCGTGATCCAAGCCGTCAAGGCAGTAAACACATGGGAGGCGGGTCTCTCCTGGAGGAAAAAAAAACGGGCGCCTCCCGGAGCCGGAAAACGAATGGGCCATCGCCACAGCGAAGAAGAAAAGATCGAAGTTTCAGAAAACTTCCAATTGATTTTGAAGACTGAAATTTCCAGGAACCAGTCAAAAACGCAGAGCGCTAAGGAGGGAACCTGAGCTTCCAAGCGGTAAGGAAGATCTGGCGTCATGGGGCGGAGCCGAGAGTTTTACCACCCGGGTGGGTGGGAGGAGCCAGCTTGAAGACCTTCCGGCAAGATTTTAAGTGGCAAGGAACCTGCCAATAAGTGTGGATGAACAACATATCCATGTCCCTAGAAAGGACACTTTCCCAATTCCACAACCGATGGTGTGACTTTGAATTCTTTACCTTGCTGTGGGAGGCAGGGGTCTCCAAAGTCTGGAGGGTTTTGCCCATTTCTTAAATTTTTCTAGCAAAGACCGGGCCAATGTTGGCTCCCAATGGAAGCAGTGCAGACACCACTGAGGTACCCGCTGCAGCCTCAGCCACCTCCTTCTATGGCTGCCAGCTGGGCCACGGACCCTGCAGCCACAGGGGCTGCCTTACATGCCTGCTTTGTCTTCACCGGAGGGTCTCAATCGTCCAGCCGACCAAGACAATGGGCAAAGCAGTCTTCAAGGGAGGAAGGAAGCACAGCCTGGCACAGACAGAGATATTCTGCTGGTCACCAAGGCAGTAGATGCATGATATGTGCGGATCAGTCTGATATTTTCTAGTTGCAACGGACGCAACGCTTAAAACCAGTAACCAGCTCAGAATCCCCGTGATCCATGGAGGCAACGTCGAATATGGAAACAGAACTGAGGATACACAATGCTCCCTCTATTATCCGCCCACTCTGGTGCAAGCAGAAACTGGCGGACAATAGAGGATGGTGGATATTAGAGGGTGCATACGTGCTGTATTACATACATGCTGTACACAAAGTCTAGGTGCTGTGCTGGTGTTTGAACTACCAATTACTACACATGACATGACAAGCCATTTAACCGTTTACTGGGTCAACTGTTTATTTGAACAGTATAAAAGTAAAAATATTTAATTGGAAATAGCTTTTATTTGGAATAGCTTTTACAATGATCTAAAAAAATGCATGTTCAGTACTATTATAAATACACTACAGTGCATTTCAGTAAAGTGCACTTATAGTGCTGATCAGACCAATTTAAAATAATCAGTGACAGCCATTTGTTTTGCTCTAGTAAATGCAAGCTATTTAACCCTGCAGTCAAGGACCACGCACTTTTGAATATCAGATTCCTCAGTGAGGTAAGATTCAAGGAATCTGAGGACAGTGTTTATAGCCTCTTTGGCCTCATGCACTGATGGTGCTTTTTGTCCTGGGGCATCATCTTTATCTGGGCCATTATCAGTGCCATCGAGAGTATCCTCTTTGGCCTTTAATTCATTGAGTCCTGGTGGCCATTTTGGGTCAGGTTCTGTAATGGATTGTTCCGATGGTTCCGACGCCATATGTCGTCTACTGGACCCAATGAGTTTTTAAATTAGCAACCATACTGACAATGTCATCATCTGTTACATTTTCAAATAGCTCACATTTATTTTCAAAAGACATTCTGCAGCAGAGATCTGCATGTCTGATTGTATAGTAAGAGCACCTGCCACAGTCAATTAGATCATTCAGTTCACTTACATCATGTTCAGGTGTTGTTACACCCCCAGACTGAGGTATTATGCCAGTATGGCACCCGGCAGTTTTTAACTGTGTCTGTGGCGACAGAGTCCCAGGCAACTTTTATGAATCTTACAGCATCACTAATCAACAATGCCTATTCCCTGCAGCCAATCAGATGCTGTAGGTGTTGCCTTCAATAGTGGCCCTTAAATGACTGTATTATGCCTGCATCAAGTGACTGCAAATGATTTGTGGTGGTGGGTGGGAGGGAGGAAGTGGATTTTTACATTGGCAAAAGATTCTGGCACATTATGTGTTGGTGCACTGTCCGGCATGAGAATGATCCCCCCCCCTCCAAATATCACTGTTCAGGTCTTGCAGCCACTGAGCAAAGAAGGCAGAATCCATCTAAGCTTTCTTGTTGGCTTTGTATTCAACATAAAACTAGGAGTTAAAGGTGCGAAAGCACCTGGGATTTGTAGATTCTCCCATCACAAGTGGCTTTCACTTTTCAGTACCATCTGCATTAGAGCACAGTTCAACTGTTATATGGTCTTTACATCTCTATACACCGTTTTAAACTCATTGCTGGTCAGGGACCTATCAGGCCACATTTCAAAAGGAAAGCCTGTTAAAGCAGTCTCGTGCAACATACTGCTCTGCTACTCTCCTTACGCTTAGCATGCCTTCATTTATTAACTCTGTTTACATCAGCACCTTCACCAGAAATAATGTGACAAGCAATGTTATTTCTATTTTTAAACTTCTGAAGCCACCTATATGAATAAGAAAAATCAGTGACATTAAACTGTGCCCCAAAGAACTTCGCTTTTTGCCATAGGATTTCATCGGTGACCACGATGTTTTGTGCCCTATCGTTTGAGAACCAAAGAAAAAGTGCCTCTTCGAGATCTACGTGCTTAGGAGTCCTTTTTGCCTTCTTTAAGTCGACAGCAAGATCCTGACCAGTCCACTCTTTTCAGCGTGCCAGAATGTTATCTACAGGTCTGCAAGCCATGACAGTTCCACAGGGTGGAGAAATGTCTAGCAACACCCTGCTTGCTTGCACTGGAGTTGCCTTCAGCGTACCTCACTATCATTGCTTTCTGTGGAGGCTGTTAGGCTTAAGACCACCTAAGATCCAGCGACTCTCGGGTCCTCCTGGTTCCTAAAACCCACACTTGTGTGACCAGGCCTTCCCTGCCTTCACACCGAAGCTGTGGAACTCCCTGCCAGCCTGCATGCGCACCTCCATATTACATTCCTGCTTCAGACCCTCCCTATGGGGCTTCCTGAAATCAGCCGCCACATGTGTCTGTATCTGAGCTGCTTTCTCCTGGTATCTACCACTGGGTGGCCAGTCTGTGGCTATAACCAGCACTTTGCCCAGCTGGACTAGCCCATGTCATCTGTCATACCCTGTCTGGTGCTTTATTACCCTGTAGTGACTGGTCCTGGTTGATAATCTACCCGATTCTCCTTTTACCCATGTTCCGACTTATCCTGCTGCCTTGTACCTTGGTATTCTTCAAGATCACTGGGAGTCTACCGTCGCCTATTTCCTGTACTCGGCTGGATGCCAACTCATGTAGTTATCCATGCTACCTCACTGATGATTCTATTCAATGTGCTCAGTCAAATTGTGATCTATGTACCTTATTCGTATGTTACATAAGTGCCTTAATCTATGTACCCTATTCTTATGATATATCATGTGCCTGAACCTAATGTATGTTAACCCTGTTTATGCCCGATGTTCATATACTGTACCATTGTAACCCTCCTGGGACGCGCCTGAAAATAGGCACTTGGCTGTCTAGTGTGCTCACCCAGTAAACAAAAGCAAATAAATAAATTAGGACAAGCCTAGTCCGCTTGCTGAACGCTGATTCCGCAACGCCCGCTGCCGCAATCCTTCTGGGTGCTACCACTTCCTTGTGTTGCCACGCCACCACGCACGACACTACATGCAAACTAGCACCCTTTATACCAAAACTAGACTGGAAGCACAGCAGAAATTATAGATTTTTTTTTTAAAGGAACATAAAGGGAGGCAGAAAAAACTGAACTGGATTCTTTATTTTTAATAAATATGTAGTACGAGTGAGTGCGGGGGGTGGGGGGAGAGAAGAGTGCGAAGACAAAAACAAACAAGTTCGGGTGAATTAAAGTAATGTCACAGCAGACTACCCAAGACTACAAAACACAAGAAATCACAGTAAATAACACTATTAAAAACTCTTTTTTTTTTAAAAATCTGAATCATGATGCAACACGGCAGTGACACAGCAGTGATAAAAGCAAGCGCCATGGCAATGGTGGAAGAACGAGGGAGTTTACAATGGGGCAGTATGGAGAGGATCACTGCAAGGTATTGGCGGATGGCGGATAAAAAAGGGATTTAACAGGTGTGACAATCGGAACATGAGGTGAGGCTGGCGGTAGCGGAGGGTGGTAGATAATAAAGGGAGCACTGTAATTAGAAGATATTCTAAAGATCTGAAGACAGAAGTTAGCCAAATGGCACACTTAAGGTTTTTGGGCTTACACCGCGTGCAGAACTGCGAAGAAGGAGACCCGATTTTTACAGCAGAAAGGAAGATCCGACGCCATGGGGAGGAGCAGAGGGATATGCCACCTGGGTGGTGGGAGAAGCCTCACTTAAAGACTGTCCGGCGACACAGCTCTTCAAGGGAGAATGCCTATGTGCAGATAAGTGAACCATATCCTCGTCCCCAGAAATGTAGGGTACTGACCTGTACCCATAGTTCTGAATGGTATGGAGTTCACATCTGCACAATGGCAGTCCTCCTGGAGACAGAGTCATCGGAATATCTTCAAGCTAAGCTCCTCCCACCACCTGGGTGGTGTATATCCTCCAGCTCCACCTCATGATGTCAGCTCTTTGCACGCTGGAAACTGAGATCCTAGAGTCATACTGCCAGGGGACGTCAGGTGGTTGGTGCAGATGTGAACTGTATACCACTCTCAGAGCCAGGGTTAGAGGCGAGTAACATATTTCTAACCTCACTATTCACACAATGGCAGACTCCCAGCTGTGCTCTAAGAGAAGGGGGCAAAGGGCACGCCATTTGGCAAAAAGACTAGAGAACCGAGGACTTAAAAGCAGCATCCAGATGACTCATTACACTGGTGCTATAATGGGAAATGAAGGTGTGTGCTTTAGACCAGGTTGCAGCACTGCGTATCTCTGCAATGGGGATATCCCTGGAAGCAGCCACCGAGGCACTGGTATATCTGATGGAATGAGCCTTGAGCCCCAAGCCCCTCAGATGATCCCTACCAGCCAACCTATAGCACAGGTCAATGCAGGACATAATCCACCTGGCAATCATCCGCTTTGCTGCCAATGTGCCAAAGGTGGCTTCAGTGTGAGAAACCGCCAGCAATCCTGTCCCCAAACTCCAGCCATGCGCTCCTTATAATAAGAGCATGCCCCCCGCAGTTCCAACGTATGAAGCCTGTGATCGGCATTCCCAGAACAGACCGGTGAAATATACCAGAAGGTTAATCACCTGGTTAAGAAGGAACTCTGACACATCATTCGGAAGAAACTTCGAGCTGGAGCGAAGGACCACCTTGTCCTTATGGAAGGCCAAGTGGAACTCACTGATCCTTCTGACTGACGTTATGGCCACCAGGAAGACGTTCTTCCATTACAAATGTGACATCTCACGCCTGTGCACATGCTCAAATGGCTTGCATATGTGCACTGCCAACACCAGAAGTAGGTCCCACAGAGATGGCAGCTCATACAGTGGATGGGACATGTAATGCAGGCCTTTAAAAAAGCACCTGTCCACCTTCTCCTGAGACAGTCTGCATACCAGTCCATAGCACGCACCTTAAAGAGTCGTCGCTCACAGTCCCGCAGACAGGGATAAAAAGCAGTTGCAGATATTCACCACTGAGCAGGTAAGGGAATCAAGCTCCTTACCCTGGCACCAGATAGAGAACCTCTTCCACTTAAATGCATAGCATTTGCAAGTCAGCTCCTTACGGGATGCCCCTACAGCATGGAGAACATCTTCTGAAAAGCCCTAAGCTTGGAACTGCCACTCAGAAACCAGGCTGAGGTGTGCAGGGACTGAAGGTCTGGGTGCAGGATCATCCCCTGTTGTCTGGTCAGCAGGTCGGGTAGAGAGGCAGCTCCCATGGTAGCATGCTGTTGAGGAGATCTGGATACCAGAACTGCCAAAGCCAGTGTGGTGCTGCCAGGTTCAGCTGCATCTTGTCCTTCCAAGACTTGATCACTGCCTTGTGAACCAAGGGAGGGAAGGCTTCGCTCATGTTTTATGTCACTTTACCTACTCCTGAAAACCAGCTTGTTCTTTACATTCAAGTATCTAGTGATCTCTATATAAACAGTAACCTTGTTTTTTTTCATGTGTGCAACAGTCATCACTTGTCTTTCAGTCACTAGTATGTTTTGTCATTTACACTGTGTACTGCATCACCAATGGTGCTCTTGTTGCCATCTTTTTATTCACTTGTTACACTCTATTTTACTTTTGCCGATTTTCTAATCCCCAATGTTTCCTGAATTTTATTGCTTTGTTGATGATAGTGTAAGCTGTAATTCTGCCCTAGACAGCTACTGTAACTCTACCAGGTTGTGACGGACCCACTGGTGTGGAGGGTCAAGGCACCTGTGCCTCACCTGCAGCCATGCCAGCAACCCGGATTCAGGAACTGACCTGGGTCACCAGAGGTCTGCTGGGGTGGGAGAAGATAAAGCATCTAGAGGACTGCTCTCCTCTCCTGGGGAGGGTTACAGCACATGGGGTTAGCCTGGCCCTTAGTGTTGATTAGGGGTAGGATACCCAGGAACTGTGAGAATAGGGCCCAGGGTGGGGGGTGGGGTGAAGGGGAGACTGCCGATGTCCCACATGCAGTAGCATGGGTGGGGAGGTCTGGACGGCACTGCACACCCACTCCTCCTCCTTTGGGCAAGGGAGAAAAGAAAACATTACTCACCATAGTAATGTTGTTTCTTCTTATGGGCTCACTGTGTTTACACTTTATGCAGTCATCGCGGCCGAGAGTGACACCCTGGAGATAGAACCTATGCAAATTTTAGAATTTGGAATGTAGGTTCAACCTCTGCATCTGCACTATGGCCGCTGCTCAGATCACATTCCAAGCCAGAGTGGAGCAGCAGCTAGTGCTAGCTAAAAAGGTTACTAAAAAAAATTTTTTGAAACTTTTTTTTTCTTTTAAAACACCAAACAAATTTAAGCAGACTTCTGAAGTTTTATCTTATATATACACAGTATCAACCTTACAACTGTAGTAACTGCAACAGTAATGCTCAAGTAGCTTCAATGAAAAAAGGAACATATTCTTGTACGAATCTATTTCATGTTCTGGCAGGGAAGACACATTTAAGGAGTGCAAACATAGTGAGTGATCACTTAAGAAACAACATTATTATGGTGAGCAATTTTTTCTTTCTAAACCCAGGAATCACACAAAGAGCACCTTTCATGATGGTCCAAAAAGTTACAGTTTGCAGTCATTATACACAGTAACAGATCTGAAACATTGTGTGCATTTCTATTTTTGGTCAAGGTTTACTGTGCTTTCCATATTTTTTTTTTTTTTTTTGAGCCCTGCAGCACTTCCCTTTGTTCTGCTGCTGGCTCTCGCTGACATCACTACAGGGCAGAGGAGTGACTGACCGAGTGCAGTACAGCGAAGCTGCAGTAGGTTTATTAGGGAACACGTTCAGTAGTAGTTGTAGAACTGCTCATCATTGCCCCCCCCCCAACAAGACACCCTGTTAGCAATACATTATATGCCCACTATAATTCCTTGTCCATATTTTATGCTATAAAAGTAAGTTATTTTGTGCCTCAGTAACAATTTAGCATGGGGAATCAGTACAGCAAGTTGATGTCAGCCCTAAGCAGAGACAGCTCACAGTCAGCTTATGGAGCAGTTTTAGTACTGCCTTAGTACCCTTTATCCTGTGCTGCCTGTAATGCCTCCTTATCCTTGGGATAGTGGTGCCTTTCTGTAATGAAGAGCCAGTCCATCACCATGACTGAGCTGTTCCTCTGCTCGCCGCCCCCCCACTCCCACCCCGGCATGGCACCTCGGAGAACCACAAACAAACTGCGGTCACACGTAATGTCAAGTTTGTGTTTGACTATACTACAAGTTCTATGGCCACAGTACAGGTAGTTTCACAAACGAGGGCTATTTCAAAGTAAAATTCTTGTTTTAAAAGTGAAACCATGATCCCGCGCATGTGTGCCACCATGCGGTTCCATGTATGCGCGGAATCCCGGTTTCACTTTTAAAACAAGAATTTCACTTTGAAACAGCCCTCGATTTACGAAACTACCTGTACTGTGTCCATAGAACTTGTAGTATAGTCAAACACAAACTTGACATTATATGTGACCGCAATTTCAGTTTGCAGTTCCACAGTGCCACACCGATGTCGGGGGGGGTGGGGATGGATAGGGAGTGGAGGAACAGTTCAGTCACTGTGATGGACTGGCTTTTTACTACAGAAAGGCACCACTATCACAAGGATAAGGAGGCATTACAGACAGCACAGGATGAAAGCTACTAATGCAGTAATAAAACTGCTCCATAAGCCGACAGTGAGCTGTCTCGGCTTAGGGCTGACAGCAACTTGCTGTACTGATTCCCCATGCTAAATTGTTACTGAGGCACAAAATAAATTACTTTTACAGCATAAAATATGGACAAGGAATTATAGTGGGCATATAATGCATTGCTAACAGGGTGTCTTGGCAAGGAGGGGGGCGCGCAATGATAAGCAGTTCTACAACTACTACTGAATGTGTTCCCTAACAAACCTACTGCAGCTTCACTTTACTGTACACTGTCACTCCTCTGCCCCATAGTGACATCACAGCACAGCCCTAGTCCACAGCAACACCAGGTTTGCTGTATAAGCTCTGTGGTACACCCTGCAGTTTTTAGCAGTTCAGAATGCAAAAACGAACTGCAGGGGACATTAATGAAATACAAATTAAGAATCAACAAGAAGGGGTAATTTATGCCTGAAAGTCAAGAGGACTGTGAAAGGTGTTCTTTAATGTTTACACGTTATGCAGATTCAGCAGCAGTAACTTGGGAGGCTTGGTCCAGAACCTAATTAGGAAAAAAGTTCTGCAAGACAGTAGTTTCAAAGCTGGCATCCCTTCTGGACTGTATGCCCAAACAGTGCTTTGTGAACGTGTGTACTGTTTTCCAGGTAGCTGCTTTGCAAATGTCTAAGGGGTTCCCCCTTGAAGATGCCACAGATGCAGAGGTACCCCTTGTGGTGTGGGCCCTTAAGCCTCTTGGTGGCATTTTTTCCAGCTTTTTCATAGCAGAACTGAATGCAAGTGACTTAACAACCCACAGACAGAGCTCTCTGTAGCTGGTTCACCTTTGCCAACCTTACCATAGGCAAAAAAGGCTGGGTACTGTAGGACCTGACATCTTTTGTCCGATCCACGTAGACAGAAAGGACTCACTTCAGTTCCAGGCCACGCAACTTTTCTTCACATGGACTGGAATGCTCTGGATACAGCACAGGGAGGATCACTGGAATTCAGATACCTCCTTAGGAAAGAATTTTCTGTTGGTTCTAAGAACTACTTTATCCTTGTGGGCTATTATGTAATTTGGCTCCGTGCAGAGAGCTTACACTTCACTTACCCTTGTAGCAGAGGTCACTGCAACCAGCAATATGGTTTTCCATGTGACATACTTCAGGTCATCAGTTAACACAGCCTCAAAGGGAGCCTCCATAAGCTGGGCAAGGCATATGCTGAGGACCCGGAGTGGGAAAGTGTCCCTCACTGGTGGGTACAAGTGGCTTAGGCCTTTAAAAAAAAAAAAAAAAAAAAACATTTTGCAAATGGGTTGTGAGGCCAAAGACTTTTCCTTGCCAACTGATAAGTATGCTGATACTGCTGCTAAGTGCACCTTTAAAGTCGAAGGCCGTTGGCCTAACAACTGTAAGTGTACTAGATACTGCAGAATTATATGCAACCCTGCCTCTACTGGCTTTATTTTTCTGGGGGCACACCAGTAAGAAAGCCTTTTCCATTTAGAGGGATAAACCTTCCTGGTAGCAGGTTTTCTTGAAACCTTAAAGCAGCAGTACTAGATTAAAAGGAAAAAAAAATTTTGAATCTTTTGCAACAGTTTCCTGTGCTCTGTTGAGCACTTACCTGGTAATTTCTTGTTTTTGCTATACTATCAACCTGTAATTTGCTCCATTTTTCTTTGTTTTTGTTTACATTTCTCCCAACCATGTTGAATTGGAAGCCTCTGCTGCCAACCACACATGCGCATGACTCGCAGTACTACACAGGGACAGCGGGAACATGCAGCACAGGGTCCCATAGAAGTAAACAAAAGATGTGATGAGACGAGGGGGTTCAGCTGCAAATTAGGCAGCAGCCATAGCTGCTGTGGATCCACAACAATGGAAATAAATTTTAAATATCTAAAAAATAAAGATCGCTAGAAAAAAATGTTTACAGATATGGAAACCCGAACTATGGCTGCATGCTTCCAGCCAAAAAACAGAATTTTTTTTATACTTTATTTTTATTCAGTTTTTCACTGTGTACAACACACAAGGAAATTACATTAGAGTAATAGCAATCTCAATCACATTGGCATTTGTAATACAAATACAGGATTTATGTACTATCACTGTAGTTACCTCATAGTGAGGGGTCTCGATTCACTACATTTAGGTTAACATCCAGTAGAGCCCAAGAAGAGCCCAACTGCAGCATGCTCATGGACTACAATCGATAAAAGCATCCTAATAATCACCTAGGTGCAAGCACCCACTAACACAACTAGTGGTGTGAGTCCATGTAAATTCGATAAGTGAAAACAACATTTAAGTACATGACTACACTGTTACAGAGCAAACTCCTGGTATTTCTGGTACTCTCCGATTCCGGCGTTGTTTCCTCATTCTACTACTTTGCTAAAGTCTAGTAAGAAAGATAAAAGGGCTTTAAATATTCATACAAAGTAATTATCAGCATCACTATTATGCTTGAATCAACCCCTTACATCCAATCTTATGTAGTGGGATATACAACTTAACTACTTTTAAACCTAACCAGTAAGAGATGGTGGACTTTATCTAGTGCTAGACTTTAAAACTCTAAGAGAATCAGAGCTCCTTAAAGTACAGCAATTGAAAGACAAACTTTTAAAACTGGCAAAAAAATCTAGTTGCTAAGGACAGAAGACTGAAACAGCATTATTTTAAAAGAATAGCAGAGAGTCACAAAGCCTCTCCAGTCTCCATCATCTTCCTCATCCGAGGACCTAGGACGGCGTACAAAGTCCTGTTTAACTCCAGTCGTTTGCCAGCTTCTACCGGGTCGGAAAAAAATAAAAGTCTTACCAGCATAGTAAAACCTCAGTTTCGCCGGTAGCTGCAATGAGCAACTGATCCCAAGTGCATAGAGAATAGCACGAACGGCATAGAAGCTTTTTCACCATTGCCTCGTCGAGTAGTTCAGGTCTGAAAAGAAGTAAATGCACTCACCAGTCTCCAATATTAGAGGACCCAAACATTTATTTTTTGGTTAGTTGTTTAACCAGGACTAGCACACTAAGCCGAAAGCTTTTTTTTTTTTTATATATAAACAGGTGCGACCTGGGAGCACAGGGAAGTTAAGCAACTTGTTCCAAGGTCTCACAGTCTGCAAGTGGAAGCTGTGAGATTCAAACCCAGGTCTGGTCTGCTGGATGTCACCAGATTTGCAGCTCAGAGCCTTAAACCACTGCGCTAATGGATTTGGCTGCATTCAGTACAGTGTCTCGAATATGTGCCCCCACCATAACTATCATGATAGTGCAGGGAGTCTCCACTGTGTTTTCTTCGTGGATTCAAACGGTAAGCTCTGATGAGTTGCCCATGTAGGTCTAAACTGAGCTAGTTATTTAGTAGATACTGAACAAATTCTTGTAGGACATTACCCTCCATGGCCTCCGGGACCCCCCACAAAGAGCTGGAGACTGCTAGCCCGCATTGTTCTCCAGGGTTTCAAGCCTGAGTCGCATAGTCTTGTTCTCGGCTAAGATCCCGGCTACAGCTGCCGCTGATGTGTTGGCCGAGTCTACCGCTATTTTTTGTATCTGAAGCGACAGCATCCAAGCGGGAATCCATTGTGGTGAAACGAGTACCCAAACTATCGACCTTTCTGTTGAGATCCCATATGACTTGAAGCACCGCACAGATGGAGGGTTCGGAGGCCCTGCTTCCCTCCGCTGCTAGGCCACTGTCATGTGGGTCTCTGCATGCTGTCTCACCTTGTTAGAGTCCTGCTGCGTCGTTTGTCGAGTTTTCCCCATTCTGGTTGGTAAAAGTTTGTTTAGACTCACAGCTTTAATACCAGTTTTCACTTTAATGGCAAAAAATAAGAATTTCTCAATTATTTATCCCTTTTTGGGTATAATCTGGAGGAGCTTCTGTAAAGTGCGTCTATCCTGTCTGGCTGCTGGCCACGCCCCCAAAACAAAACAAAATACATTTTGATAAATACATATCGATTATCTAGTACTGCTGCTTTAAACACCTTCAGGATAACTTCTGAGAGTTCCAATCCAGAAAATTCTAACTCCTCAGACACAGGGCTCTGGGATTTGGGAATGTTATTCTGCCCTGGGACAAAGTCAACAGATTGTGACAGAGTGGCAAGCTGATGCGATTCCTGGCCCTGTCTGACAAGAATCCAGAGTACCAGGCCTGTCTGGCCCAAACTGGAGCCATCATGATAACTCTTGCAGGTTCCCTCCAGAGTTTCAGGAGTACTTTCTGAATGAGTGGAAATGGTGGGAAGGCACACAGGAACTTCCCTGTCCAGTCCATTAGAAGGCATGCTCTGGGACTGTTCCTCTGACTCGTTATCAAAACTGTGGAGCAGATAGTTCTCCCAAGATGCAAACAGATCCATACTGGGATCGTCCCACCTTATTATGTTTGTTTATTTAGCTTTTGTTTACTAGGTAGGCACACTAGGCAATGAAATGCCTATTTTCAGATGTGACCCAGGAGATTACAACCCAAAATACAGACAGTGGAAATACAATATATCGAGACATACATTGGCAAGAAAGTACATCGGCTGCAGTGCCATCACAGTACATTCTGTATGATGGGGAGACAGAAAGGTTAATGACATGTCAATGTGTCTAATGAAAATCATAACAACCCATTTAGTATAGAGAAACATAAAACATCACGGAGACAGGACAGTGTTATAGTCACAGTAAGTACTTCAGTGAGGTGCCATTAAGTCAGCAAAATTCCACTTGGAAAGAGTGCAAGCAGGGAAGATGCTCAAGTACTATGACAGGAGCAGAGTGCCTGGCTAAGGAGATGTTCATGATATTTAAGATGGAAGGAATGTATAGAGGAGCCTTGCCTTCTGAACACTGTGGCCAGCACCTGCTGGTCTAAGGCCCACTCTTGACTGCCCTGGATTATTCTGCTGAGGTATTCTGCCAGGACATTGTCTTTGCCCGACAGATGCACTGCAAATATGTTTGCTTCTAAGAAATATTCCAGATCCTCACTGTCTCTGTATATAGTTTTGAAGATCTCAGTCATCCCTGCTTGTTTATGTAGTACATTGTAGTGGTGCTGTTTGTCCTGATTTGGACAGTCTGACCATGTAGCTGGGAGGAGAAAGACTTCATTGCTAGCAGTACTACTCTGAGCTCCAAGTTTGTGTGTTCTAGGGACGCCTGTGGGTACGATGTACCACTCACTGTGAGGTCCTAAGGTGGGTGCCCCACGCCAGGAGTGAGGCATCCATAGTAAGAATACTTGCTGGTGACTGCCGAGGAAGGGAATGCCCTCTCTGAGGTTGCTTTCTTCCTTCCACCACTATAATGATTCTACTAGTGCTTTTATCACTGGCACTAGCTTTTAAAGTGAATCCTTCTTTGGAACCAGTTGTACCGTAAGTGGTTCTGGGCTTCTCCCATTTGGCACCTGACCCATGGAACCACAGCTCTGGATGCTGCCACGTGACCTAGTAACTAAAGAAGTCGCTTGTAGGTCTTGGCTGACCTGCTGTGAAAGACTCTGCTGTTGATATTGAAACTGTAACTCTAGGCTGCAAGAGGAAAGTTTTACCCTGCAGGGTGTTAGCTCTGCTCGTATAAAGTCCAGCATTTGAACAGACTCTAGCTGGAAATCTGCAGTTTCATCAAGAACCCTAGGTTCTCCAAGGTGCTTTTAACCAACTGAACTGAGCACATTGCCGCTTGGTCTGATTGATCTGAGTCCAGCCAGTCATCCAGGTATGGGAAAACCACCACACCTTATTTTCTTAGATGTGCTGCCACCACAGCCAGGCACTTTTTGAAAACTCTTGGAGGTGAGACCAAATGAGAGAGCTGTGAATTGGTATTGGCAGTTTCCCAGCTTGAATCTGAAGTATTTTCTGAGAGACTGTCTTGTGGTAGGGCTGGTCGTCCTACCTTGGAATTAGAGGGACTCTATTCTAATTTCTTTATCTAAAGCCTGTTACAACAGCATTCTAACTATTCTATAGGCTGTTGGTTACCTAGGACCTGCAGCTTATCCGTTAGGTAGGGAAATGGGCAGACTAGGTGGACCAAGTGGTCCTTATCTGCCATCAAATTCTATGTTTCTATACTGTACTATCTTCTCTGTGTTCTATCAGGGTGGCCACCTACAGATCCCCCCTTTTCCTTCTTTACACTATGTTGCCTTTTCAAGTCCCTCTAAAAAGCCTCCTGCATGGCTCAAAGTGACCAAAATAATGTAATAGCTAGCGCAGTTTCATTTGCCAATATAATAACAGATACCCGTTGGTAAATATTTGCACATTTAAAATATATGAGCCTTTTTTTGCTGCACTGTTATGCAGCACATAGCAGATAATGGATGGGAAAGAGTTAATGCTGTGTCCACTTCGAGAGGTTGTCATGACAACCAGTCGTTCGAAGTCTACGTTGTCACCCCCACCTCGAGAAGCGGACACAGCATTGCAGGGGTTTAAATAATTGATTAGCAGTTTTTTTTTCTTGGGACAATACTAACAGTACAGAAAGCATTTATATAGGTTTTCTAGAAGTGTTATGTTTGATAAACACATGGAGGCAAGTGTTATGAATTTTCACAATGTTTTAGAACTTTTATGAGCAAAACGCTAATCAATTTTTAGAGTTAAATAAAACCCTGCATTGTTAACCATTGCCCATCCATTGTCTTTAATAGTATATGGGCAACAGTTCATCAGTGACAGAACATTTCTTGATAGAACTGCTAAAACAGAACTGCAGCTGTTTAAAAGCACCCCCCCCCCAATATGAACAATTCACACTCCGTCCCCCTGCTCCCAGGACCTGCCCACATACACACTAAATAATAATAATAATAAAAAAACACAAATCAAAATGAGCCTAGAGTCCATAGTGTCTCTCCGATGATTCCTTTCCGCAGAGGTCATGGTACTGTGCTCACAAGCCAGGATTGGTAGTCAGTTCTAAAGACAGTTTGAATGCCAACACTGCAATCAAATGTGGTAGCAGCAGCGGCGCTCGCCGGCTTTTGATGTATCATTGTAGTTATGTACTCAAGTGGGGACAACCATCTCAACGTCACTACTATAGTACAACATTAGGAATTCATTGAATTCCTTCCACAGTCACCCTCACCCATACACTGTATACAGTACAAAATATGTTTGACTGCCTTAAGTACATAGAAAATATTATATACTATGTAGTGGTTTGGTGTTTGAGAAAGCCAGAATTGGTATAAAATGAAGCTTCCCTCATTCCCTCAATAGGGAAAAGGCTGGAGAATGTATTGTTTTATTTTAAATTCATAATAGTATGCAAGGCAACCAAGCATTGTTTTTCCAGTCAGCCTGAAGCCAGCTGTAAAACAGCCTTGTTTGAAAATCAGCTGTGAGAGCCTGGCATTTTCAGTCTGCCTGAAGCATGAGAGGGGGAAGGACATCCCCAACTGTTGCATCCTGACAAATGCTATGTAATTATTTATTTTCCTTGCGTTTTCCATTTTTTGGAACCTTGCTGAAATAAAATCATGCAAGCATGTTGTACCTTATATGAACTGAATCAGTGTCTATCTTTTGCATCCACACCCTGGGATATGAAAACAGGCATCTTTCAGATCCAGGGATCCCAGCCAATGACCTTTCTGCAAAGATGGCATCACTTCTTAATGTGACCATCCTGAATTTTTCTCTCTTCAAATGTCTGTCCAGAAACCGGAGGTCTACAATGGGTTGCCACTTCCCATTTTTCTTTTGAGTCAGGAAGTATCTTGAGAATAGGCCCCTGCGCCCAACTGTGAGGCAGAAACCTTTTCTTGTGCTTTTGTTATCAACAGTTTATTTTACTTCCAGTTCCAGCAGACTTTTCTGTGGAAGAGTGAGCTGGAAAACATCTGTTGCCGCAGGTTTGGAAAGTGTCTGAACTGCAGACAATCCCATGCACACCACTTCCAATACACCTTTGTCCGTGGTAATGTTTATCCGTTCCTAGGAGTAGTGTGCCAGTCTTCTTCCCGCTGGCAATGGTTGGGTGACCTGGGCAAAACTGTCAGGGGTTATGTTTTGGCTGGGGATTAGGTGCTGGAGCTACAGCATTATGCCTGGAAGCCCTTATCCCATTCCCCTATGGTATTCACAGGGAGTGTTAAGAGAGTCTCTTGGGAAATATCCCCGACCTCTGCCCCCTACTTCCATATAACCTGTAGGAGGTAAAAAAAAAAACTTTTCTTTCTCATTGCTACTTTTTAAAGTGGTTTTGTGTTCATTCACTTTTTTCATGAGGGCCTCTGTTTTGTCACCAAATGAGAAATCTCCCTTGAAGGAGAAAACATTTGCCTTTTTTTTTTTAATATAAAAAAACACCCTGGGAATTTTAGTCCAGACCCAGGAAAACCTTCTTAAGGACACTGCATGAGCCAAAACTCTGGCAGCAGTTTCATTAGCATCCGCACAGTGTGGAAATGATATTTTGTGGCACCCAGGGCTAATCTTGGTGCAGAAATCAGGTTCTGTGCCAAACCATCCTCTGCTCTTTCTGACTGTGTTCCGAAGTGCTTTCTGGTACTGTGCTATATGTGCTGAATTAGCTTCCTGCCTGATAAGCTGTATAAACCTTTTTTCCTTTTTTGGCCATGGTATCTAATGTTTTAGCATCGTTCAGGGGACTGCTCAGATAGTTTCTGTTCTCACAAGCAGCAGCCTAGACTACAATACGATGCTCAGCATGGGCATACAGGTATTCAACATGGGCCTGTCCAGCTGATCTTTTTCCAATTTTCTGGTCGATGGCTGCAGCTGAAGTGGGTGCAGCCATGATTTTTGCAATGGCCTTTTTAAGTAGTTCATGTATGGAAAGTAGCAGCATTCTTGCTGGAGCTGCTCCCAGCATGTCCATAAAAAATCAGCACCCTCTTAATTCTCTGTTTCTAGTGGGGAAGATGTTGGAAGATATCAACCATTTGCCTGACAAATGAGGAAAAAGATGAATACTCCTCAATTTGCACTGGAGGAGGTTCGAAATCTTGCTAAGGTGCGCCCTCTAGCTCCATTGCATCACCTTCCTCCACAGGCACATAATATTCTTCTTGCTTGGACTCCTGGTGGAGACATGGCGCCATGAGCACACGGGGATTTGAGCTCTTACCCCACTACAACTAAAAGAGGCATTTCTTCCCCACTCCACTAACTATCTTCTCTCTAAAACCACCAGCTTTACCATTCTTATCCTCTGGGAAGAAAAGAGAAACCAATGCCAGGAGACCTACAATCGGAGGCGATCCTCTTTGCCATCTCGGAGTTTCGCTCTGAAATGAGAGACGCACTGAAAGATATTCGAACAGACCTGGCAGACATGCAAACTCGGGCCGCAGAGGCTGATGTCCAAATCTAGGAGAACACCAACACAATAGCCATCCTGGAGAGAGCTATTCAAGTTTTGACAGAGGAACAACTCTACACCTCCATGAGACAGGAAGACACGGAAAATCGAGGTCGAAGGAAAAATATAAGGGTTTACGGGATTCTGGAGGGAGAGGAGGAAAAATGACCCGGTGGCTTCTGCAGACTATTTGCTGAGCTTGGTTCTCGATCTGGGCCCCAATTTTCAGATCGACACAGAGGGCACACAGGGCGCTGGGTCCCCGGCCATGGAAACCAGAGGCCAGACCCAGGTCTTTTGTAATGCGATTTGCTAATTTTTATCAGAAGGATCAGCTCCTTACAAAAGCATGGCGCAAACAAAGTGATGTTGGGCAACAACTGCATTATCTTCGATAATGATTATGAACCTGCCACTCAACGAATGAGATGGGAGTACTCCCCCTTGTTCCCCCTCTTACAGGCTAAAAACCTGAGATTCCGTACTCCATACCCCGCAAAACTGTGTTCTGTTCCCGACTGGATCTATTATGTATAATACAGTTGTAGAGGACAAATCAGACTTGCTCCAGAGGGGGATCCTATCAAAAGATGATCCCAAACTAGCAGCGAGGGACCTGCCTCCGCTTCCCAGGCCTGGCACCCAGGAAAAACCTTGCATGGAAACTGGAGATCTCCACCTGCAGAAGTTAATGCATAGAGTGAGTCTACTGCGGAACCCAACGCTGCGGGCTGAATAAGAGCTGGACTTTCATACTAAGGTACTGTTGGAGTGGAGGGGGGTGCAGGGGGGCAGGCTGCATTTGGGAGATGGGGGTTGAGGGTGGGTTATTGCTCCTGTGTAGGCCTCATGGTCACTAATAACACAAAAGTAATAGCCTCTACTACTGATCTGGCTACCAGGTGAGGCCAACGGAGTGCCAGGCTCGGTGTTACCCCCCAACAGTGAGAGAGCATCTCTCTTCTCTCCCCTTCCTCTAGGATTGCTAGGCTGTTCTTCTGGACGAGCATTTAACAGCCTAACCACTGCCCAGATTGGAACTGATAAGGGACCAGTACATTTAGATGCTCTAGTCTCGTTTTGGCAATGGGCAGCCGGAAGTATCTGGAGCAAGGAATGTGACTGAGCCTGGGACTTTGAGGCCTCGAAGAGGCGACATGTATTAAAATACCTCATGCCTTCGCCTGGGGAGGAGGAGGAGGAGGCCTGAGGCTGCGGATGGAGTTATTTTGGGGTGGGGGGGGCAGCCGTCCCCTGCAGATTACAGGTCACCATCAACCACCATTTGAGACCTGGATTAATAGCCCCTAATATCATGGGCCGGGTCACGGGGGGGGGGGTGAAGATACCCATTCGGTCTGCCAGGCGCACTCTTCTTTGTGAAGGGTTAAATTTCGATCAAGTACCTAGCCTCCGCCTCTTGAGATATGTCTGTCCCAACCTTTTGGTCTTCCACCTTATAATCGAGGTCCCCCAGTCTAATACTTTAGAGGGGGCCTAAACACTACTAGCACCAAGGTGTAGTGGACTCTCAATAACTTTTCCCCATCTTCACCAGCACTAAGGTACACTGGGGAGTTGTATCAAATGTTTCCAAAAGTTGCAGTGGGCTCATATAGTCAGAAATGGGACATTAAGATCAGGGTGCCACGCACACCCCCCCTCGATGCCACTAATCCCTGGCTTATGATATGGCAAAAGATCTTCGTCCCCTGCCCACACATCCTGAGCCAACTCTATACATTTTATCTAGACCTCCAAGGGAACTCTATCATTGTTTTGAAAGTGGGGTGCCAGTTGCTCCCCCTTAACTTTCTGAAAATTTGATATCTTCTGAATATAATGCAACACCCATGTCATCACCATCGTGGTAGCAGCTCTCCTTTACTACTGGGACTGTTCCTAGAGGGGGTGTTCCCCCTCAGGTGGGTCTATATCCACCATTGGTGGGTTGTGCCCCACTTCCCTAGGGAAAGGGATTTCTCTTACCCTGGGACCAGGACGGGAGACGGTTTTGTCTCCCCCAACTGTGGAAGAATGACTGTACATAGTTTTCTCCAAAAGGAGTCAGGTTAATAGACAACGTTTTTGGGTGTTGGAATACATGTTGAAGTTTATAGTTATGTTAACTTTAAAAATGGATGGTGGCACAACCTTTAAAATGAGTCATGATACCCCCTCCATGACCGGAGGTGTTGTTCTCTGGAGGACTAACATGCATGAGACTAATCACTCGATCCTTAATTGCTGGACTTGGTCTCATAAGACCACTGGATGTGGGGTGGGATACAGTGAATATAATCTTTACTAGTTATTTATGCCCTCTAGGGATTCAGCAATCATCTAGGCTCACAACTACAATATTTTCTCCATGGGATAATGGCTAATATACCAGTAAAAATGTTCTCCCAGAATGTGATCAGCTTGCACTCACCTGTTAAACAGTACAAGATCATGCTGCATTTAGAAAAGCAGAAGGCAGATTTAAGTCCAGCAAAGAAGTTCTACAAGCTCTGAATTGTGGAGTGCTGCACTGAATCCACATTTCCGACTGCCCTGTTCCTAAAGGGATCTGTGCTTATCTTTGAGAACTAGTCACAACCATTTAAACAAAGTGAAGACACTAACAAAGGGTTTTCACTTCCTGCATATGCCTCAGGTCAATGTTCATCTTCAGGAATTTAACACATTCTGGGTCTGATCTACTGTAAGAAACAATTACTCACCAAAGTAATATTACTTCTTCCAGGGGATTCTTTAGCATTATTGACAGATGCAGTATGCCAGCTGGGATCAGCTGCCCCGGAGAGGAGGAGTCCATGCAAATGAGGAAGGCACTGGCCAATCAGCAAACAGTTAGAGTACAGTGCTGCCTGCGGTCAGCCTAAGGGACCTCAGAACGCATTTCGGAGCTGAACAATAACAAAAAATGTGCCCGCTAGGGCCAAAAAAAACCTGTTAGCAATAACCCACCATATATTCTAATCACCTATAATGAAAAAACTTTTTTTTTTTTTTAAAAAATCACACGAATGAATGACAGTCGTCAAATCTGGCTAAATCCCCTAACAGAGCCTTTAGACAAGGTTTCCAGGGGAGGAAGGGTGGGAGTGTCAATAATGCTAAAGAATCCCCTGGAAGAAGTAATATTACTTCAGTGAGTAATTGTTTCTTCTCACCCCAGGAATTCTTTAGTATCTATTGACAGATGCAGACTTTGAAGCAGTGTAGTTGGGAGGAGGGCACAGAAATACAGGTTACTCACCTGTAACAGGAGTTCTAGGAATGGTATATGTTGTTCATCTACACTTATTGGCAGGTTCCTTGCCGCTTTAAATCTTGCCGGAAGGTCTTCAAGCTGGCTCCTCCCACCCACCCGGGTGGTAAAACTCTCGGCTCCACCCCATGACGCCAGATCTAGCCAACTGGAAGCCAGGTTGTGCGTCGAAGCCGGGGAGGCCGGGTGGATCGTGTGGATGAACAACATATACCATTCCTAGAACTCCTGTTGCAGGAGAGTAACCTGTATTTCTAGGGACATGGATATGTTGTTCATCCACACTTATTGGCAGACTCCTAGCAGTTCTCCGGGAGGAGGGAGGCAAGGCGCACACCCCCCACTTAGGTATAAAGACTGGAGAACCGAGGCCCTGACCAACATCCCGGCGTGACCAAAGGTCGATGTGGAAGGGGAAATCGGAATATGCCTGCTTCCAGGTAGAAGCCCTGCGGATATCCTGGACAGGAGTATCCTAGGAAGCAGCCACCGATGCAGCGGAAGGGCGGGTAAAATGAGCACTTATCCCTCTGGGAGGCTCCATGCCCGCCCACCTACAGCGGAGACCTATGCAGGTGACGACCCACCCGCTCGTCGTCCGCTTGGCTGCAGGTCTGCCAGATGCGGCTTCAGCGTAGATGACAAACAGCTGGTGAACCTCTCCCAAACTTCAGCCCTATGCTCCCTGGGTAGGCGAGCGTTAAATAGGGTCCCAATGGATCCTATATACGGCCTCCGAGCGTGAATGGGGATGAACCCCCGCAGAGACAATACCCGGTAAGGGAAAGACTCCGCCACCGCCTACGGAAGGAACTTCGGGTGGGGCGCAGTACAACCTTGTCCCTGTGGAAGACCAGATAGGGGGATTCAAAGGAGTGCCTGGAACTCCCCCCTCCTTCTGAATGGCAGAGTGGCCCCAAGAAGGTGTTCTTCCACAGCAGGTGGGGAAACTCGCACCTGTGCAAAGGTTCGAACGGCTTGCCCGTGAGCTAAGCCCATACCAGCGAACATCCCACAGAAATGGGTATACTCTCCCCAAGTTGGGGAGGTGTGATCGAGGCCTAGAAAAGTGCCAGACCACCTTTTCTGCTCCACCGACTGCCTTCCGGCCCGCGCCCGGAAGACAGGGGTGACCAACAGAAGCACCTAGAGGGTCGTCGGCCGAAGCCCTAGTTCAAAAAAAGAAAACGGACCACAGATGGTCCGGAATGCTTGCCGAGGGACAGGAGAGGGGGCCCAGGCCCTATCCCAACACCAAATGGAGAACTCTTCCATTTGAAGGCGAGCATGTTTGACAGACTCCTGGCAGGACGCCTCGAAAACGTCGAGGACCTTGCCGAAGGACCCAAGGCCTGGCCCCTAGTCGCACAGGGACCAGGCCTTCAGGTGCAGGGATTGAAGGTCCAGATGGAAAACCTTCCCCTGAAAACAGAGATCAGGACCGGGCGGGCTGGAAGCCGCCTCAGGAGCCTGGGGCTGAGACCGAGGAGAGCTGGATACCAGAGCTGGCAAACCAGTCTGGGGCTACCAGCATCGCCTGCACCTAGTCCCTCCTCGCCTTGCCTGTGGGTCAAGGGAAATGGGGGAGAGGCGTAGAAGAGGCCCGGGGTCTGCGGCCTCGACGGCATCCCCTACAGCGAACCTTGCTAAGGGGGTGGGCATGAGACAGTCTCAGCCTCATATTCTCCCTGGAGGGAAGGAGGGAGAGGATCCTGTGCTACCTCCGGCAGGGGAGACCACTCGTGAGGCGCAGCCTATGTCCAGCTTAGGGTATCAGCCAGGGTGCTGGAGGCTCCTGCCATGGAATGGCTAGGAAACCGCCTCCCGGCTGCGCGAAAGACCCAATGTGGAGAACCTCCTTACGCAGAGGCAAGGGGCTCCTCCGAACCTGGCGGGGTAGGTAGCACATGGTCGTGGTGTTGTCCGCTTGGACTTAAACCACTAGACCCCGCACAAACGGAGCGAGCGGTGCAAGCTAAGCGGACCACCTGGAGCTCCAGCGGGTAGGAAAGACATCGGGACTCCTGAGAGGACCAGAGGCGGCGCACTCTGAATTCCCCTTGATGGACACCCCCACCCATCCGAGAAGCATCGGTCGGAGAAGACCGTCGACTCGGGCGGACGAACAGGATGTTCTCCTGCAAGAGCTGGAATGGTCCGAAGGAGAGCGTTCCCTAACTCCTGGGCTGTAGTCACGAACTGATCCGAAGGAACGCAGCACTGTGACTGCTGGCTGGCCAGCCCCCACTAGGGGGACGCATGAACCGGCGGGTCCAAACAGACCACGCTGGAGCAGGCCGCCTCGAGGCCCAGGAGGTCCCGGCAGGGCGCAATTTGCCCAGTCAGACCTGACTAGGTAAGGGAGGAAGAGCCTCAGCCCTGTCCGCCAGGAGCCGAGCTCGGACTCGAGAGTCGAGCCTCGTCCCGAAGAAGGATCACCCATTAAGACACGAGTTCCAACGTGGCTCCGATAAAAAGGAGACTAGTCTGAGAGCCAGAACTGTGGATTGTCCCCTTCCACCTCAGGCCGCCGTCCGGGTGGGGTTACGCCTGGACCCCTCAAGCTGCAGAAAGCTGCTGAGCAGGGACCAAAGGGCTTAGCCTGGAACTCGCAAAGAGATCCTCCGCTTAAGAAGGGAGGAGTCTCCCAAGAAACAGACGGCACAAAGTGTAAGTACGTCCTGGAGGTCCAGGAAAGAAGCCACGTGCCTCGTTCTGAGGATGGGATATCTGAGGCAGAGAGACCATCCGGACGTGCGGAAAAGAATAGGGCGCAAGCCCCCCGTCCTTTTGGGACCAGGAATACCTGGACACGAACCCAGGGTCTGAAGGAGGATCCGCAACCTTCCTGATCCCCTCTATTTAGAGTGCCAGGCAAGTCGGCTCAGCGGGCCGACAACGAGGCTGTGGACCCCAAGACCCCCGTGGGGCAATGGCTCGAAAGGGTGGTGCCTGCTCGCAATCCCGAGGCAGGGCCTTCCCCTTGCACCTCCGACACCCAGAGGTCCAGGAAGCGGACCAGGCGGAGGAGGGGCGGAGCCGTCTCCCCCCGGGGGAACCCGGGTAGAGGCGACGGGGCCGGGGATAGCGCCCCTTAGCCCATCACTGAGCAGGCTTGGAGGAGGAAATGGCCGAGGGAGCTCCTGAGCCGTTACCTCCCTGCTTCCTCTTAGAGGAAGACGCTGGCATGGAGTCAGGACGCCCAGCGCAAGCCTGCTGGCCCTCATGCTGGGGCTGATGGGCCAGTCGAGCCGCAGGGGCCGGGGGGCAAAGGCTGTCGGCTGCCCTTGTCCCTCCAGGCGGAAGTGACTAAGTCCGGAGTGGCATCGGACTTCTCGGTCCCCTGGAGGTGTCCCTCAACTCCAGGGCCGAAAAGGTCAGTCCCCAAGAAGGGGATGTCCGCGAAATTGTGCTGGGTTTCCAATGAGAAAGAGGATAACCTCAGCCACGCCCTGCGGCGCATGGCCACTGTGGCCGCCACCAATCTGGCACAGGAATCACCTAAGTCCAGAGCAGTCTGAAGCTGCTGCTTTGCCACCACACTACCCTGGTCCCGCACCCGCCGGACCGTGGTCCGCAGGTCGGCCGGGAGATGAGGGAGCACCTCATCCAGGGAGCCCAAAAGGGGGTGGGAGAAATGTGCCATCAGTGCAGCCGTGCTGGCCTGTCAAAGGCCTAGGGAGGATGCAGCGTAAACCTTGCACCCGACATACTCAATCCTTTTGGACTGTCAGGGGGCCTATCCACATCCCGAGCGTTTTCAGAGCACTGGAAAACGTTAATCGGTAACTAACCCCTCGGCCGAGGGGTGCTCAGAGAGACCGAGCAAAGAACAGACAGGGACAGAGTACTTCCTGGCCATCCTGGCCGAGGGCGCAGGGCAGGAAGTAGGCCGCCGCCAGAGCTCCAAGGCCAGGCTTCACGATGGCCTCGGCCACCGGAAGGCTCTCCGGTGGTGAACCCTCGTCTAGAATCTCCGTTAGGGGATAAGGGGCCCGTTTGGACACGGGCTCGAGCTGCATCCCGGTGAACTCCAAGATGAGCTGAAGCAGACCCATGAAGGACAATGGGCTGTCGTCCACAGATCATTCCGGAGAGGACCCCAGGTCCTCCAGACTGGGGAACATAGACGAGTCGACTTCGGACTCCGAGGGGTCTGCAAAGAGCTGCCTCAGGCCTGAGTCACTCTTCATCCGCCGAGGGCGGGCGGGAGTGAGGGGGACAGACAACCTGCGGGACAGGTCGTGACCCAACCGAGGTTCCACAGAGGGCAGTAGGGTTCGGACGAACAACTGGCCCCGGAGAGGGCACCTCCACTGCAGCGAGCGGTTGAGTCGGCCGATCGGGCGGCAGCTGCTTGCTGGACGGAGAATGAATCGGAGTTGACTGATTCCCGGACAACAACTGCTGCCACATAGATACATACATAGATACATAGACACTGTCGGCAGATAAGGGCCTATGGCCCACCCAGTCTTCCCATTTGAGCTTGTAAGTTCAGTTTGTTTTCCTAGAAGTCTGTTGCCCCTTACCCCGACCTCCAGAATTCCTTTATGTCTATCCCATGCATTCTTAAATCCCGTGATTGTTTCAGCCCCCACCACTTCCTCTGGCAGGGTGTTCCACTTGTCCACCACCCGTTCTGTGAAGAAATTCTTTCTCATGTTTCCTCTAGATCGATCCTCCCTCCAACTTCATCCCATGCCCTCTAGTCCTGGAACATCTTTTCGCTTAAAAATAGTGTTTTCCTGCACCCTGTTCTTCCCTGTAAGATACTTGTATGTCTCTATCATATCCCTTTCTCCCTCCTCTCCTCCAGGGAGTACATGTTCAGTTCCTTCAACCTGTCTTCATAGGACTTGTGATGCAATCCATGCACCATCTTTGTTGCCCTCCTCTGAACCTTCTCTACCCTGTCTATGTCCTTACGTAGGTATGGTCTCCAGAACTGTACACTGTACTCCAGGTGGGGCCTCACTAGTGTCTTGTATAGCGGAATTATGACCTCCCTTTCCTGCTGGTGATGCCCTGCCTATACATCCCAGCATCCTATTTGCTTTACCTGCTGCCTTGTCGCACTGTTTCCTACCTTGAGGTCATCAGAGATGACAACCCCAAGATCCCTTTCCTGCTTGGTGCATGCTATATCCTCACCCCAACTGATATATTGTGCCAGGGTTTTGTGCCAAATATGCATTATCTTGCACTTCTTGCATTGAATTTCAACTGCCAAACCCCTGACCATTCTTCAAGTTTCTGCAGGTCGCTTCTCATTCTGTCTACACCCTCTGGTGTGTCTACTCTGTTACAGAGCTTTGTGTCATCAGCAACAGTGAAATTCTGCCTTCTAGGTCCTGCGCAATGTCACTGATGAAGATGTTGAATAGGACCGTCCCAGCACTGATCCCTGTGGTACCCCACTGGTCACTCTTCCCTCTGTGGAGTGACAGCCATTTACCACCACCCTCTGTGTCCTGCCACCCAGCCAGTTACCTACCCACCCCATATTCCCCAGTTTGTGTAATAGTCTTCTGTGTGGCACAGTGTCAAAGGCCTTGCTGAAGTCCAGATAGGCCATGTCCACTGCCCTCCCTGATCCACCTCCCTAGTCACCCAGTCAAAAATTCAAGAGGTTGGTCTGGCATGACCTCCCTTGGTGAAACCATGCTGCCTTGGGTCCTGTAGTCCATTGACAACCAGATGTTCCACCAATCTCTCCTTCAGTAGTGCTTCCATGATCTTCCCCACTACCGAGGTGAGGCTGACTGGTCTGTAGTTCCCTGCTCTCTTTGTTCCCACTTTTGTATAAGGGACTACATCTGCTGTCCTCCAGTCTTTGGATACTCTCCTGTTTCCAGTGATCGGCTAAACAGGATAGCCAGAGGTTCAGCCACCACCTCTTAGTTCTTTAAGGACCCTGGGGTGCACCCCATCTGGCCCCATTGCTTATCAACTCTTATTACTTCCAGTTCCTTCAGGACCCTTTCTCTGTAAAGGGACCTGTGTCCATTTCTGCACCATTCTCACCCTTGTACTCCCTTCAGACCCATTACCCTCCTCTTCCTCAGTAAAGACTGAGCAGAAATACCTGTTCAATATGTCAGCTTTACTGTTGTCATCCTCCACGCCCCATCCTCCCCTTCAGTCTCACTATCCCTCCCTTTGTCTTTCTTTTTCACTTATGTACCTGTAAAGGTTTTGTCCCTCTACCCACTGATTTTGCAATGTGTTCTTCTGTCTGAGCTTTGGCTTCCTTACTGACCTCCCTGCCTCCCTTTGCTTCTCCTGGTACTTCTCCCTATCCCTTCTGCCTGTGTCTTTTTGTATTGCCTGAATGCCATCTTTGGCTTTCACTTTCTTTGCTACCTCTTTGGAAAACCATAATGGTCTCCTCTTCCTTTCCTCTTGCTAACCTAGCTTAATGCATAATTCTGTTGCTCTTGTAATCCCCATTTTAAATACTGCCCACTGTTCCTCAACCCCTGATTCCTGTCCCATTCCCCTTAATGCCTCTTTCAAGTATCTCCCATTTTCCCAAAGTCTGCCCCTAAAATCCAGGATACGTGTTTTGTGTGGTTTGGTTCTGCTCTTTCTGTGATTTCAAACCACAATGACTGGTGGTCACTGTTTCCAGGTGCTCCCCACTGTTACCTCCATCACACTGTCCCTGTTTTGAGCACAAGGTCCAGTATTGCCTTCTGCCGAGTTGGTTCCATGACCAGTTGCTTGAGGAAGGCACCCTGAAGGGAGTCCAGGATAAATCTGCTCCTAGCTGATGCTGCTGCTGGGATGCTCCAGTCCACGCCTGGAAAAGTGAATTTCATAACGTCGACGCCATCTGCATCGAAGCCACTCCTCATCCGAGGAGGGAGACAAGGAAGAACGGTAATGCCACTTAACTCGGTGCCCCGACCGAGAACGCCAAAGTTGGCGTGAGCGGCTTGACCAAGAGGAGGACCGAGACAGAGACCCGAATCCTCGGGGAAACAGAGGGCGGGCCTGGGAAGGAGCGGGGAGCGCCCGCTCTTCCCTCGGCTCGGAAGAAAAGGCCGAGGCCTGTCGACCCGAAGGTACAGGCAGAACCTCAGCCTCCACCAGGGGGACCAGCGAAGAGATGGCGGCTCCAGCAGAAGACAGCCCAAATGACGGGTCGAGAGACTCGACAACGTTGACGGGAGTTCTGGCCGGGTGACCTGACGGGGACACCGTGAAGCCAGTGGCCTGAGCCGCACCCTCGACCGAAGTCGAACGTCGGCCAGCAGGGGAGGGAGAACTCTCCCGCTCCCTCCAGCGCCGACGATGGGACTTAGCCTCACGACTCCTTAGACTTGGGCGAGGCGGGTTCCAAGACCCTCTCCTTTGAGGAAAGTGGGTCTACGTAAGCTCCTTGAACTAAGCTGAATGAGGAGAACTCAAGGAAAGCGGGATAAGCGCCACGACCGGGAGGGCAGCCCCTCCATGAAGGAAGAAGATCGAGAGCCTCAGCCGGCCGGACACTGCCGAAGGTCTCCAAGGAATTTTCCGTTGCGGAAAAAGTTTCAGGTTGCCTGCGCCTCGAATGGGCCACACGATCCTCCAGTGAGCTGGTCGAAAGGGCACAGCAAAAATCGCAAACTTGCAGATCATGATCCAAGTCGAGGCAGTAGACGCACGTGGAGTGCGGGTCTTTCCTGGAGGAACTAACCGGGCGCCTCCGGGAGCTGGAAAACGAATGATTCATCACCGCGAGAGAAGAAGATCGAAGTTTAGAAAACTTCCAATTAAATTCGGAGAGACTGAAAATTTCAGGAACCAGATGAAAATGCAGAGCGCTAAGGAGGGAACCTGAGCTTCCAAGCGGTAAGGAAGATCTGGCGTCATGGGGCGGAGCCGAGAGTTTTACCACCCGGGTGGGTGGGAGGAGCCAGCTTGAAGACCTTCCGGCACGATTCAAAGCGGCAAGGTACCTGCCAATAAGTGTGATGAACAACATATCCATGTCCCTAGAAACCTATTTTAAGAAGAGGCTCTGAAGTACCGTCCTGCAAAATTTGGCATCCTATCAGACTGCACATCCAAGAAAAGATCTTATTGAATGTGAGAAACAAATTTCAAATAAGTGATCTGCACACTTCTAGTAAGGATATAGCCTTGAGCACTACCCAAGAGGCAGCTGTTCTCCAGAAAGTGGGCCCTAAGCACGAGAAAGGCTGAATGTCAGCCTTGCTGTACCAGATCCGAAATACAGGAAAACAGTCCCGTGGGAAAATACTCTTGGTCACTGGTTTCTCCTTTTCTATGAAAATGCAAGAAAGGAAGGGATGATAATGATAGTACCTGAACTGCTAGGATCGCTGACAGACCGGCAGGACTAATTCATGCCCCATCCGAGCAGCTTGAGACAGCCTAGACAGAACTTGCCTGAGAGCAGTACAGGCAAAGAAAAAAGGGTTAATGAAGGTGGAAATGGTAGACACTTGAGAAAAAGATTTCCTATCCGTCCAGAGGACTAAATTGTTCTTAAAGGCACTGAGTGGATAAGGCCTAAAAGAAAAACCTGAAAAAAATGAAAATCTGCCTGACAGAGGAAAAGACTAGCAGAAAGGTGGTCTTCGATGTTACTTGCTTCGGGACAGAATTGTCACAGGTTCAAAGGGACACCCCATGAACTTGAATATACAGAGGTTTGTGCTCCATGGGGAAAAAACTCCAGTCCCTAGAAGGGCCAGGAAGCGAAAAGGCCCCTTGTGAAATTCTTTAAAATGGTCTGAGAAATAACAGATTTCTCTTGCCCAACAGAAAAAGAATCCGAGTAACCACTAGGTGTACTCCCAAAAAAAGAGGCCTACTGTAGGTAAGAAAATAAAAACCCTAATCTTTTTTTTTTTACACAGGAAACAAGTCACAAAGACAAAACTAGTTCAGTGTACAAGACAGTAATGCTTGTATATGAACTAAATCCAGTCATGAGAGGAGAGAGGGTTGAAAAACTCTAGGCTCTTGTCCATGTACCAAGGGAGAAAAACCGCTTCCACTAGGAAACTGAGGTGTTTGTGGTACTAAAACATTTTTTTTTTTTTTTTTAAAAGATGTTCCAGGCCTTGTTTGGCTACAGGGACTCTAAGAGATCTAGCCTCTCAAGAACCAGGCCTTGAGGAGAAAAGACTGGGAGCTGAGAAAAACACTACTCCTGTGCAAGAAAGGAAGCAGCTTGTGGAAATGAAAGCAGCCAGAAGGCTGTTTAACTTTTTTTTTTTTTTTTTTAAATCAGAAAGTACCAATGTTGTCCAGAGACACCGGGATCGTGGTGGCGGATTCCTTAACTAGAAAGATACTTAGGAAACAAGGGATATACGGGAGAGAGAGAGAGAGAGAGAGAGAGCACTTCTCCGACCAGTCTTGAGAAAAGAAAGTCCATTGGAAGGAACCCCGAGCTGGGGCCTACAACAGGAAAAAAGAAAAAAACTGGTGGTTCGGGCTGGAGGCAAAAATTCAGATCTGGGACATGACCTTACCCTCTGAACGATGTGGCTAGGACTTGTGTGCCGAGGGCTCACTTGTGGTGGCCCTGACTACTGGGGCTTAGAGAATCTGCCAAAGGGTCCACTTGAGGTAGCCCTGACTTTGCCAAAGTGTTGTCCTTGCCCAACAGATGGATGAGAGACTAAGACACCTCCAAAGAAGCCAGCTATAGATCAAAGCTCGTAGCTATTGCAGAGAGATTGGAAGCCTTGTGTCCCAAATGCTCGTTGGTGTGATACAGGGCAGGAATATCATCCTGTCCTCTCTGAACTAAATGATCTCTGGACTGAAACAATGCAGGCCTGATAGAGATGCTCTGAGATTCCAGGGACTGATGAAAGTAGGACTCTCTCAGAAACCAAGACCCAATGATGGACCCCTTCCCCCCGAAGGAAGCCTCTGTACCCAAGATTTCAAGTGGAGAGGTGTGAAGTTCACCGTTTCCTTACACCAGCGCAGCTTGAAACAGGGTTCAGGCTTCACGAAAAATTATCTTATTTGTCATCTGACCTAGAGGTCTAGCCCCTGGGACTCTAGTGACAAAATTACGCACCATATACAGGGAACGAACTTCCCCTGACAAGAGATGAACATTGCCCCCTAAGAGCTGCCAAGATTTAAATGCTTAGAGAACTTTTTTCTAGTAGGTACCAAAAAAAAAAAAAAAAAACAAGACTGTAGGAAATAACATGTCATACTTAGGGCTTGAAAACCAAAGTCAAGGAGAATTGGCTAAGGACGGCCAAGCCTGAGAAAGGAAATCAGAGATTCCCTGTCTTAAGGTGAGAACCACCAACCTACCCAGATACCTGGAGAATAGCCCGATTTTTACTCCGTATCTGAGAACACTCTGGAGGCAGTCTAGGAACTGAGAACACAGAATGTATCAAGGGAAACAAGACAATCACCTGCATTTGCAAAAGAAAGACCCGAGTCAAGGAAGCATTCTGACCCCAGGTTGTGAAAGTTGGTAATTATTTGCTGTCCCCCATTTTCCTTTAAAATTCAGGTAATAGCCCGAAAAAAGGTCCAACTTCAAAAGAGAAGGGAACCCTTTCACGGCTTTGAACCTCATGAGGTTCTAGTACTCTAGTTCCCACTGCTGACATGCTACTGGAGAAACACAGAGAATGCAGCACTTGGAGGTAAACTTTAGTTATTCATTTACTTATCATGTAGATATATAGGGGATACATGATGGGCAGGAGTGGGATATGGAAAATATTCTCACTCCTGCAGAGTGAGCTGTGTATTCTCACGAGTGCCGAGGGCACGAGTGAAAATACACGGCTCACGAGGCAGGAGTGAATATTTTCCATATGCCATGATCTGCCCATCATGTGTGCGATTTATACCACAAGGGTGAGAGCTGCAGGAACATTTTTTCCTGAGTCTGTGTGTTTCCTGCTCATTCTGTGTGTGCTGTCAGAGTTTGTGTGTGTGTGTTCTGAATGGACTAGGAGTCAGAAACACAGATGAGTGTGTTTTGCAAAGCTAATTGAGTGAGTCAGAGGCTCAGTGAGAAAGACAAACTGCTGCAGGTAGTACTGAGAAACAGAACCTGCTTTGTAAAAGACTCATTTAGAATTCAGGTTGTTTTGAAGCAGAGATCAGCACAGTAATGAGCTAGCAGTGTTACCTAAAACCCGCACACAAATGGGGGACCGAGCCTTCGCTACGTACACGCCCAGGGTTTGGAACTCGCTTCCAACTAGCACTCGCTCCTCACCCTCGCACCAGAGCTTTAAAGCCTCCCTTTGGGTTTTCTCAAAACGGCTGCCACTTGTCTCTGCACTAGATGAACCCTCTCTGCCCAAGATGCCCCAATAAACCGAGTTGCTACCAAAGCATAAAGACCTGGGCAGAGCACAACTATGCTCATACTCCTCCTGCTCGCACAGCATCTATGAGAATGGACCCTTCAAGCCCACCTGCAAAACAGGGTGAGCACTAGAACTGTGCACTTCTTTCTCTCGCACTGAGCCCACTCTATCCCTGCTGTGACTTCCCCTTATTCCAACTGCTAACCTTACAACTTGCTGCCTGGAGCATTGAACTCACACTGCACTTCTTCCTACTGACTGCAATGTTTAATACTGTATTGTAATCCCTGTTTATGGTATTGTTGTCTTACGGTGTCCCTGTGTTCTGATTTACTTTATATCAACTCTTCACTACTATATGCCTGATGAAATCTGATGCTTGTAAAGTCCCTGCTGTGCTAATTCTATGTAATGCAAGCCTCCACTTCTATTTGCCTCATGTTCATGTATGTACCAAGTAATGTACCTTGTAATCTCCCGGGTCGCACCTGAAAATAGGCACTTGGCTGTCTAGTGTACTTACCTGGTTAACAAAAGCAAATAAATAAATAAATGTTAGAAACACGATGAGACATAGGTGAGAGTCTTTTGCAAAGCTAACTTGAGTAAGTTGCAGCTTCAGTGAGAAAGAAACTTTTTCTAGAGCAGTTTTCTTTAGAATGCAAGCTGCAGTGCATTTATCCTCAGTCTAGTGACATCAGCAGAGTATGGATAAATGTCGATATCCTCACTCTGCTGATGTCATCAGGATTTATCCTCACTGCAGTGGAAATAACATAGGTTATCCTAATGAGAAAGCTCACCCCCGTGGAGTGTGTGTGTATATGCCAATATCTGCATACGTCTATCTCCTTTTAGTTATTTATTTTTACACCAACCAAAGAAGGGGTAAAAACCAGAACCAAGAAGAAAAGTAACTGAAGAAAAAGGGATTACCAGGAATGAAAGAGCATTCCTGCCTAAACCCCTGGAAAACTTCACATTTGGAAATTTCCTAATGTGTTGGCGTAGGAAAAAAAAAGGGTTAAAGGGAGAATAATTCCTACCCGAAGCCCCCCATATCCTGAGACTTCTGGGGAAGGAACGCTTATCTTTAACCGAGTACTAGGTGAGTTAAACTCGTCCATACGTGCCTATGAGCTTTAGTTTGCCATAAAGACAAACCAAAATTTGCACCAAAGCATAACCCAAAAGACCGGAACTTTTCAGACAGGCAAGCCTGAGGGAAATTACCTAAGCCAAGACTCCAGAAGCTGTAACAGTATGACTTAAGGCTATGACAGCACAGTGCTCCATATGCCACCTGGATATTGCAAACCTCCTTGTGAATAGTGCTGCAGAGCTGTCACACTATGGCAAGGATAGGAGACATCAAAAAACTCTTAATATATAATAGCGTACGCTACAAAGGTAGGAGGCATTACGTAAAATTTCTTACACATGGTATATGATTATCTAGAGCAGCGGTTCTCAAATGGTGAGGCCAGCCTCTCTGGGGAGGCCCCAACCTGTTCCAGGGGAGGCTCAAGCGAGTCTGAAAAAGTACAGTATTTAAATTTTGAGTTTTATGTATTTTGTGTGAAGAGATGAAGCAAACTGAAAGAGGCCAATAGTAGGTGAATTTTATGTATTTATTTACTAATAGGTGACAGTGGAAGGTGAATGAGCCAAAGCTCATTTCGGGTGTACCCTGGGAAGGGTAGGTAGTGAATATATTTCCAAAAGGTAACTGCAAAACAATCAAGAAATACACATGAACAATAGTGCAAACAATATGAACAATAAATTGATAATGAGTGGTGGTCATTGATCAATTTGTAAACTGATGGCAGAACAGCCCAAATACAAGGTTGAGCATAGAAGTGCTAAGAGCAACAGCAGGAAGGAGCAAAGTAATCCCAGAGAAGTTGCTGAGCAGCAGGGAAGGAAGGGGAGAGGCAAAGTATGTACGAAGGTAATTTCATAAGAGGAAACAGAGAAAGTAGTCTGAACCATGAAGGTACTGCAACAAGGGGTAACAATGGTTCAAGAATGAAAATAGTGGAGCAAGTAGGCTGGCCGGGGGGGGGTACAATAAACTGAATAATAATATTTGTTAATTTTATTTATTTGTTATTCAGATAACACCTTTGAGCACAAGAACTCTTTTCAAAGGTTCCACATCAGTATAAGACAAAGAACTGAATGTGAGCCAAGTACTCAAAGGTGTTTCAATTTATTCATGGTGTACTGCCCAAAGTACAGCATGTTATTTTTCCTTGGGGAGGCCCAAGATTATTTCAGTTTTTGGGGGAGGCTCAGAATCTTTTCTATGGATTTGGGGAGGCTCACTGTGACAAAGTCTAAGAACCATTGATCTAGAGTCTATCTCTGGAGGGAAAGCAGACAGTGGCACAAGGCTGAGAAGCAGCCCACTGTTTGCACCAACTCTCTTTAAACTGAAAGTGTACAGATAAAAACAGCAGAACACTTACTGAGCTGGTATTGCCTCTGAATGCTTCAGTCAACCCTGAAAAAGAAGCAGGGGTTTCCAGAACCTACCTGCAGGTGTCTTCAGAGAGTTGTCAACTTGTTTGGAGGAAAGCAACCACCAGATCTACGAAGTCGTCGTTCTCCACCTCTTTTATCGGTGTCGTCCTGGAGGGAAAAGTCCAGGGAGTCCACCGGTTGAATATAAATGCCTCATTATACCATAACCTGAATCAATCTCAGGCTGACCAACTGAAATTAGTGGGCCCCGAGAGGAGTTCATGAAGGATAATTCTCTCCTAAATTACTAATAACCTTGGGCGTAAGGATTAACATGGAGAGGAATACTCTGACCCGAAGGAGCCGAGCACATGCCCAAAAATGTAAAATCTGGAATAATTGCCAAGCTCTCAGAAATTCAGTTGCAAAGGGCATAATTTTATCAACCCCTGATGACTCCCTAAGTCCTTAAGGAGGGAGGATCAGAGGAGATTAATCTCTATTTTTGTGCAGGGACGAGGACACTCTGCCTATTTTCAAATTAACGGCTTGAACAGAGAAACGACTACTACAGAACCAGACTTGTAATAACAGAAGTCCCAAGGGGACTGGTCATTTTCTTTTGTGTTAACTTGAGGTACCCTCCTGAACGCTTTTAGAGGAGGGGGAGGTAGACTGAAAGCCCTGATAATAGTTAGGCCAAAGCTTAAACAAATCAAAATCAACTTTGATATCCTCCCCCCCCCCCACAAAGAGGAAAAAAACAGAACCACATCCACACCTCTTGTCAACAAAGCCCACTGCACAGCAAACAGAGTCTCACCCCAAAAGACAGGGGATTACCCTCTCAATAACAATCATTTTAAATTCAGAAAATTGCGCACGCACACTAAAAAACAAATCAAATGGTTTTAGCACAAAAGCGTTAAAAAACACCAACAAATACTAAAAACAAATTAAATAAAAATGACGCAATTTATCGCGCATGCGGGCGAATTTTACGTCAGAAAAAACGCAGAAGCAGGAAAAACATGAAAAAATCCCGCAACTGCATGGAATCCAGCGTAGATGCGGTAAAAATAGATAAAATGAAGAACATAACAAAATACTTTAAATGCAGCACTCAAAAGGAAAGAAAATGGCACAGATGATCGGAGAGCTCCGGGGCAGTGTTGCCAGTTCAGCGGAAAAAGTTCTGAGGTCCCTCAGGCTGACTACAGGCAGCACTCTACTCTAACTGTATCCTGATTGGCCAATGCCGTCCTCATTTGCATTGACTCCTCCCCTCTGGGGCAACTGATCCCAGCTGGCATACTGCATCTGTCAATAGATGCTAAAGAATTCCTGGGGTGAGAACAACAGCTTACTGGTCCCCAGTAGTTCACCATTTCCTGTGGATTTGATTATTTTTCATCATTTGTCACCTGGTGGACAAGATTATTATATTACATCCTTGGGACTTACTTGCAGAGCAGCAGGGAAACTACGCAGGCCACATCGGTGGCTAGGAGGAGCTCAATGTTCTGAGTCAGAGCACCCAATAGGAAACCAGGGCACCATTTTTGGGACTTGTGGCTGGGCCTTTTAAAGGGACAAGCCCAACCACTCTTAGAATACTTGGGACTTACTACTTGGAGGAGCAGGGGACTAAGTGAGGGCCACATCGGGTGGGCTGCTTCCTCGGGTCCAGAGGTCCTGTGGGACGGCGTAGGCCGCATCGGTGGCAAAAGAGCTGTTGCAGGAGCTGTATAAGGAGCAAATTTGGAGCCGGGCGCAGCAACATTGGTGACTAGGAGAAGTTCAGTGATCTGAGTTGAAGCACCCTCTAGAAAGCCAGGGCGCCATTTTCAGGACTCGTGGCTGGGCCTTTTAAGGGACGAGCCCAGCAGCTCTAGGGACGCTAGTTTGCAACACCCCCTAAGCCCCGACCACTATTAAATGCTAGGAGGAGGAGGAGGAGGGCCAGGTGGAGGTAGGTCACAGATTGGTTGGGTGGCTACACTGGGGTTTTCTCCAGTTGTGACTGACTATTCTTGGAACTGTTAGGGGGTGTAACTCTTCATGCTCTTTTATTCTGCTTAGTAGCTTTGTCCAAGAACTGTGCTTTTAATTTCACAGGCTACATCACCCCGTATGGCTGGCTGTAGAGGGTTGCGGGTAGGTCTACCTGGGAGTGGGGACCTGGTCAAGAGTGAATGTCCAAGAATGTCTGGAGAGAGCCTCTTGGGGGGGGGGGCACCAACCAGGGCAGGAAGCTTGGGCAGGATTGTAGGGTGCACTGGCTGCGAGGCAGCCATGGTCCTAAACTGGGCCTGGAGGGAGGGAGGTTGCCCAGTCTGTAGGCAGTTATTGCAGATCGGGGGGGAGCTTGACTGGGTATGGAGGAAACTGGAGTTTGTATTTGGGGTAAACATGTCTGGGAGGGCCTATAGGAGCAGGAAAGCAATGATACAGGTGCGACTTGGATCAGTTTAATCAGGCAGGAGTGGAGAACCTATGGGTGAGCTAGTAGCAAAGGGGGTAGCTACCTGGAAGGCAACCGGTAGAGGAAACAGGCTAAATCATAGGGGGGAGGGGGGGGAAACAGGTGGGTTGGGATGGACAGGGGGCCTACTGGAGGAGAGGATAGCGGAAAATCCGGACCAAAAAAAAAAAAGAAGGTTGGCTTTGAGTGCTATAATAAATTTGAGCCATTGAATAAGTTGGTTGGAGAGGATGTGGTGGAGGGGGGTAGGAGGAGGAAAAGGAGGGTGGAGGAGAGAGGGATACGGTGAATCGGACGAGGGTGGGCATTGGTAATTCAAATAAGTATGTTAGCAGTGGAGGGGGCAAATCAAGTGTCAGAGAAGGGGAGGTGGGGGGACCAGCAGAGGGAAGGTGTGGAGGCTGCAAGTCAATTCAGTGAGAAGCGAGGAGAGATTGAGAAGAGGGAGGGCATCCTTTGAGGGGGAGGATAATACCAGAGAAAGGCCCAAAGGTAAGGGGGACCTGCAGGTGGGCATGGAAGGGGGCAAGAAGAAGGGGAGGAGGGTAAAGGTGATGGAATGCCATGTTTTTGGGGTGGACTAGAGATGGGAGCTGAAGGGGAGGTCAGAGATCAGAGAAAAAGGCTCGACTAGGGTAGGGAGTGGGGTGGAGGCTAAACTGGGGGAAGCCGGGGAACTCCTCTATAAAAGGCACGACAAGAGGGGTAGGGCAGCTAGGGGTTCTCTTGTAGAGGGTCCGGAAAGAAGCTAAGGGGAAGTGGTCTCGAGGAGGGGGAGGTGAAAGGGGCTGGCGGGGGAGTTTAAAAAGGAGGTGCACAAAAGATCAAGGGGGACACCAAGGTTCTCCTGCAGGGGGACTCCATGACCAGGAGTATTCACTGGGTGGGGCAGGGTGAGGGAAAATCCAGTCCAGTTAAGGTAGTGGGTATTTCCAGTCTGATGAAGGGCGAAGTTCATGGTGTATGAGCTGGTGAGGGACTGTGGAGGATCACCAGACTTCCTGATGCATCTGGGAACAAATGCTATTGAGGGGAGTGGTGTGCTGGAAATTCAGCACGCGGTTCCGAGAACTGGCGAGGGCCTGTCATGACAATGGATGCACAGTCTCCTCCTCTGAAATCCTGTCAGTGCCAAGGGCCACTGCGGAGAACAAACAGAAGATCAAGGAGATTAATGACTGGCTCTGGCAGTGGGGCGAAGAACAGGGGACTGGGGTGTTGAGAGACTGGGGGGAGAAGTTTGGGAAGACAAGGCACTGTATGCCCGGGATAGGCTTCACCTAAATCCGGTAGGGAAGGAAGTTCTCAAACAGGGGATGACGGATTTCATTCAGGCTAGATGGTGTTTAAACTTGTGAAGGGGGAGGGTGGCACTGCCGGGCTGATCCAGCCATCCATACCACCTGTAGGATTGGCCTGCAACCCCATAGAGGGGGGACAGACTGTACCCTAGGGGAGAAGTGTGGACGGACGTATGAAAGATCTGGAGAGGATATGGCAAAGAGGGGTAGGGACAAGGGTTAGAAGATGGCTTTAATAAATGCCAGGAACCTGGGAAATAAAATGCCTGAGTTCCAGGCCACGCTGTTTGAGGGTGGGGTGGATATAGCAGCAGTCATTGAAACGTTGGCCACCCCTGGCCATGACTAGGACCTTAATCTGAGTGGGTACCTTTTGCTAAGGAAGGACAGAAAGGTGGGCAGAGGGAGAGGAATGTTCATTAGGGATAACATCGAGATTATTAGAGTGGAGGAAGCAGAGGGCAACATGGAAGCCCTATGGGTCACCTTGCAAACCCCTGTGGGAGGGAAGAGCAAGCTGGGGGTGGTATATAGGCCCCCAGGACTAGCAGAGGACCTGGAGGATTGCCTGTTGGCTAACATTAAGGGGCACTGTGGACTGGAAGGGGAAGGAGTGGTGTTGATGGGGGACCTTAATATGCCAGCTACTGATTGGGGTACTATGACGTCCACTGTAACCAGGGAGCAGAAGCTGCTGGATGCGTTCCTCAATCAGTAGGTGATGGACCCAACGAGGGAGGGTCTTATCCTGGATCTAGTTTTAGTGGATGGGGATCTTGCATGAGATCTGGTTGTGGAAGAACCCCTGGCTGGGAGCGACCACAATACTCTGGTTTCGGCTTAAACTGGGGGGGGGGGTCATTCAAGGACAATGATAGTTGATTTTAGGGGGGTGGACTTTCAGAACATGGGTGAAATTCTCATGGGGCATTTGCAGGAGATAAAAACCAGGTTTGGAAGTGGAAGGTAGGCGGGAGATCATAAAGAGGGGGCTACTGGAAGCAACCAGGACCTGTGCAAGAGTGAAGCGCAAGGGCGGTAGGTCTCGTAAACCATGCTGGTGGACTATGGCGGTCCAGGAGGCGATAAGGGAGAAGAAGGCTGCCTACAGTAGGTTAAAAAAAAAAAAAAATGAGAGGAGAGAGGGATAGACAGAACTATCGCCTTGCAACCAGGAAAGTCACCAGAGTGGTGAGGGGGGCAAAGGCCTGGAAAGAGCAGAGGCTGGCGCATGGAATACAGGGTGGGGAAAAGGGGTTCTTTAGGTATACTAGTGAGCAGAGGAAGGTCAAGGGCCAGCTCAGTAGGTTGAGGACAGCTGGGGGGTGGGTGGAAGGGGCTGGAGAGCAGGCAGAAGCACTGAATGAGTACTTTGCCTCAGTGTTCACTAGGGAGGAGGCTAGGGAACTTCCAAAAAAAGGGGTTGACGGTCACAAGACTATTGGGGTACCTGCTGAATAACAAGCCGCTGGGGGAGGTAGGCCAGGGATGAGATATCAGGCTGGTTCTGCTGAATTTGGGGGGTGGGGGTGGGGGAGAACAGATGCTGATATTCTTATTAGTCGAATGTGGGAAGCCCTCCAGTCCCTAAAAAAGGATAAATCTCCAGGGCCTGATGCTAATCATCCCAGAGTACTGAGGAAGTTGGAGGATGTTTTGGCTGTGCCACTGGCGGATCTCTAACTTGTCGCTCCAGACAGGGAGGGTGCCAAGGGACTGGAAGCAGGCGCATGTTGTGCCCATCCATAAAGCGGAATCGAGAGAACAGCCAGGAAACTACAGACCCATCAGTTGGACATCGGTGGTGGGGAAGGTAATGGACAGCATACTTAAGGAAAGGCTGGGAGTTTTCTTGGAGGAGATGTGTTACCTGGATGACCGGCAGCATGGGTTTGTGCCAGGTAGATCGTGTCAAACAAACCTTGTAGAGTTCTATGAGTGGGTGACATCAGCACTCGACAGGGGGAGACAAGTGGATGTACTGTTTCTGGACTTCAGCAAGGCATTTGATTCAGTCCTTCACATTGGCCTAAGGAGAAGCTGGGGGAGATGGGGAAGGCCCATTGACGGTTAGGTAGATTGGAACTGGCTTTCAGATCGCACTCAGCGGGTAGTGGTCGTAGGGGAGGTCTCATTTCCTAGGGAGGTCATAAGTGGGGTCCTACAGGGATCAGTCCTGGGGCCATTCCTGTTTAACGCCTACCTCTCAGATATCAGGGAAGTTATCTGGTGCAAAATGAGTCTCTCTGCAGACGACTAAGCTGGGGGGTGGTGGTGGAGGGGGAGGAGGGGAGACTGGCCCTGCAAGAGGACCTGGATACTCTGAATAAGTGGTCCTGCACCTGGAAATTGAAAGTTAACTCCTCCAAGTGCAGGGTGCTACACCTAGGGTGGGAAAACCCCAACTATGTTTACACCGGGGAGATGAGTTGCAGGCCACGGCAGGGGAGAGAGACCTAGGAGTCTTGGTGGATGTTAACATGAATAATTCAGAGCAGTGCAGGAGGGCTGCGGTCAGGGCAAATAGGATGCATCGCAAGGGGGATTACCTCAAGGAACAGGGAGGTGATTTTCCCACTGTACAACAGCCTGGTTAAACCACATCTTGAGTACTGTGTGCAGTTCCGAAGGCCGCACCTAAAGAGAGACATCCAACTCCTGGAGAGGGTTCAGAGGAGAGCAACCGGATCCGGGGCCTGGGGGATATGACATATGAGGAACGACTAGGGAACTCAACCTGTTGTTGCTGGAGGACAGATGGGACCAAGGGACATGACTGAGGTCTTCAAGTACCTCTGGGGAGTAATAAGGCAAGCCGAGATAGGATCTTCGACTGAAGGAGGGTGGAATCACCAGAGGACACAGTTGGAAGATTGAGGGTGGTAGGATTTTTGGGGGAGTACTTCACGAGAGTGGTGGAACCTGCAATGCACTGCCCGGGAGCTGATCCAGGCAACTACGATGGAGGGATTCAAGCAAGGGTGGGACAGGTATAAGCAAGGGGTGAAGCAGAGGCTGGTTTGCCAGGGAAGGGGGGGCAGGACTGGGGGATGGAGTAACAGTGGAAGGAGACAAATAGAGGGCTACGGTACCCAATCAGGGTGCTGAAGCACGAGCAGACGTGATAGACCAACAGGCCTACTCTGCTGGCGTCTAGTATGTTAGTATACTTTTTGCAGGAATCTCACTTCTCAGCAGCTGAACACTCAAAACTGCATTAGGGAAGCCGTTATCGAGTGTTGGCATCCTCTCACCCGAGGGGACATAAGAGGGGAACAGCTATTTTAATTCCATCCTCAACCCCACAAGAAATTCAGGATACCCATCTACATTCACAAGGTAGATATGTGATCCTGACAGGGTCACTATACTCCCAGACAGTGACCTTAATTAACACATATCTTCCCCCACAAACGTCGCTTCCTGTAGTACGGATCTTCTTACAGAGGGTAATGGAGAGGCTCAATGGGGTTCTGATTATGGGCGGGGATTTTAATATACCCTTCCACCCACATCTCGATTCCTCTAACCCTAAACAGAGTAGGCTTTCTAAGGCTGCTAAATATTTAAAAGAAAATTTCACTTTTTTGGGTGTCGAAGATGCCTGGCAGAGAATCTTTTCATCTGTCCCAAGATATACCTTTTTTTCCAGGGAGAGACAATACATACTCTAGGCTGGAATATTTTTTTGTTACGGGGAGCATCTTACTTTGGTACAAGATATTTTAGTTGAACTGAGGGTATTATCTGACCATAATCCATTCATTCTTAAAATCGACCTGGGTAAACAAGAGAGATTCAAGCTCTGGAGGTTCAATGCGTCCCCCCTACGGGATCAAGAGTTCCAAGATCACCTCCGGGAACGCATTCCACAAGTAATCCAGCATAACTTAACCCTGAGGTCTCCCATCCGATTCAACAGGACGCTTTAAAAGCAGTTCTACAGGGTGAGATACTGGAATATGCTTCCGGAAAACAAAAGAACACCACGCTTAACTATTTAACAGATCACTTAGCTTCATACCCTATAGAGAGGGTGATACAGCCCTCTAATGACTGATTAGAAGCCTAAAACAAGAAACAAAACAAATATTAGATTATAGAACTCTCCAGAGCCTGAATTATTTAAGACAGTATAATTATGAGGGAGGAGCCAGGGGAGCTCGGGTTTTGGCTTGGAAACTCAAAGCTAATAAACGGGCCTCGATCATCTTAAAACTAAGATCTACTACATCTGGTACAAACACCTATAAGGAAGAACAAATCAGGCAAGTTTTTACACAATTTTACGAAACCTTATATGTAGCCCCCACCTACCCCAGACACAAACTACGGCGATATCTGCATTTCTAGACAAGCTCCATCTACCTAAGTTGACAGAGCTACAAACCAGTATGTTCGAGTGACCCATCAGACCTGAAGAGGTACTCCAAAAGGTAAAATATTTAAAATCCCTGAAATGCCTTGGCCCAGACGGTTTTAGTCCGGAATGGTACAAGACCTTTATTCCCCAGCTACTTCCCAGTTTTCTACCGGCCTGTCGAGCAGAGGAAGAGTGTCCCCCCCCCCCCACACCTTGGAACTATGCTGTTCTCTCTCTCCCCTACCCAAGCCTGAGAAAGATCCTACCCTTCCATCATCCTACCGCCCCATTTCAGTTTTGAATGTGGACTACAAAGTATTCATGGCCGTTTGGGCCAAGCAGCTGAAACCTATACTTCTACAGTTAATACACACGGACCAATCAGGTTTCATAAAACAGAGGAGTACATCTGATAATTGGACCAATCAGGTTTCATAAAACAGGGGAGTACATCTGATAATTTACACCGAGTCCTGCTACTCCTGGAATATACTCATGCCAGAAAGATCCCCTCCACTATAATAAGTGTAACCCCTCACCCCTGCCTTTTTGCAAATGACAGGTGGCATGCTGTTGAAGCTGACAGCAGTACCAGGTGGGGGACTGGGTTCGGGGAGGACTAGGTTACTCGGCACAAGGGCTAGGTTTGGCTACTCTGCACAGGGGCACCCAAGTAAATCCGAACACAGAAAGCAATAACTGTAATGTCCAATACCAGGGATGGGATTCTAAAGTGTGGCTTTGTTCACATCCAAGCAGAACAAAACAAAGCATAGACCTCCACAGGGCTACATTTCTGGTAATGCAGATTGAGAATCAGAACACTTCCTCAACACTTCAGCCCTTAGGCTCTGAACCCACCAGGCACACAGCCCGGACTTGCATGCTGCTTTGAGTACACAGCCCAAACTTGTACACATTTCTGGGATTTCCCTGGCTCAGCTCCCCTGCTGGCCACTTGAACACCTTCCATTTGACATGGACACATTTTCTGGTGGCTCCCTAAACCACCTTAGAGCCTTAGACTCCATAAGGGAAACTTCCTTTTAATCCCACGTCTGGGTACTTTCCTCAGCACTGGCCAAGTGCCTGAGGGAAAGTAAAAGGGCCACAGAGCAAATCTGTAGAGGTGAATTTGGTTACTACTGATTGGGGGTCTCCCACCTCTCCCTTCCACAATTCATACCTGGCCATTTCTCTGGACACATTTCTTTCTGAAAAGCTTGGCAATGTAGATTAAAGGGTAAATGCTTGGCACATTTCCTCTACATGTCTTGGCTTTCCCATCGTGCTGGACTTGAACATACTTTTACTTGGCTTAGCCCATTACTCTAGGCCTCCCACTGATTAAGCAGTCCAATCCCCACTTTACAACAGTTTAGGTGAAACAATGGCCCTATGTCAGAGCGAACTCGCCTTTTGGTATGCAGGTGCCCCACAGGAGATTCTTCACAGGAATCTCTGGTGCTTCAGCACAACTTGGAATAAGGCAGCTTCTTCCCCAGCCAGAACCAGGAGGGTTGCCCCTGGAATGACAGGCAAACCTTTCCACCCCCATCCCCTCAGGGATGGGGCACAGGGACCAGTAACAGCGGTCTCCACCACTTCACGAACAGCTTCCTGTGTTCCTCTTTTGATGGAAACACACACCTCCTCTAACAGTAGCTCTATATCAGAACTTTAGGCTCAGAGAGCCTGTCCACAGACTGCTGTGCTGCTTCTCTCTTCAAGACTGCACACACACAACTTCTTCAAAAAACTCCCAACATTCTAACCTAACTCCCAACTGCAGATTCCAATGTGGCTCATGCAGCTGTGAAAGTTCTATGGTGATATCATCCCTCGAACAGAGTGAGAGTGTGAAATCCATTTAACTGGAGTGTCACAAGCTGCCTTCCCTGCCTAGTAACCCCAAGAAACAGGGGGGTTACACTAAGTTTAGACGCCGACAAAGCGTTCGATAAGGTGGGATGGGAATTTTTGTGGGCTACCCTTTCCAAATTTTCTTTCCCGGATGCTTTCCTCTCTTGCCTGAAAAATATTTATACTCACCCCAAGGCCTACATTTGTGTTAATGGCTTTTTGTCTCAACCAATTCAAAGGGGCATGAGACAGGGATGCCCACTATCCTCACCACTATTCGCCCTTTATATTGAGCCTTTAGCCGAAGCCATTCGAAGGAATACTTGGATAGAGGGAGTCCCCGTGGGTCAGAGAAAACATAAGGTGGTTTTGTTTGTCGATGATATCCTGGTGACGGCCCTTTCCCCAGAGACCTCTCTCCCTGTGCTGTGGGAAACTCGAACACTTTACTGCTGTTACGGGTTTTCAGTTAAATGTAGCTAAAACAGATCTTCTCCCACTATTCTTTACCCCATCCTCAACTCTTAAAAATAAATATCCCATAAAGTGGTACCAAACAAAAATTTAAATATCTGGGAATCCATATTCCAAGAAATCTAGATAACTTAGAGCTGCTAAACTATGAACCTGTATCTATCCAGCTCCAATATGATCTATCCAGCTGGTCCAAGTTACCATTAATTTTTTTCCAAAGAATCAAGACCATTCGCATGATATTGCCCAAACTATTGCATTTATTTCAAAATATCCCTTCATTCCCATCCAACTTTTATTTTCAGTCATGGGACAAAATTATATCGAATTTTATCTGGAATGGCCAGAGACCAAGAATCAGAATGACCCTACTACAACTTCCACTTTCCCTAAGTAGAGTCAACCTACCTAATTTGAAATTATATGCATTAGCAGCCTTTTTTTAAATAAATATTGTCTCTATGGTTGTCCCCAACATACGAGGCACCCTGGAAAGACTTGGAATTCACAATAGATGATTTATCTGATATTACCAAAGTAACTTTGTTCTCGGCAGCCAAGATACCACCTATGTGGAATTACACACCTTTTACAGCCCAAATTTTAAAATTATGGTACAAGCTGAAAACACATAAGGGCTTTAGGGCACTCTTTTACACACGCATCTCAGAAGAGGAGATTTTTTCCAGCAGTCATAGATCACACCTTTTCAAAACGGAGGAGAATGAGACTCCAATTCTTTAAGCAATTCCTTTCCCCGGCAGGCATCTTTCCATTCAAAACCATTAAAACAACTTACGATCTATCGGACAATGACTTTTACAGATATACCCAGGTTAAAATTTATTTATTACAATAGAGAGGTGTAACATTAAGGTCACCAGACCCCATTCTAATGGCATGGAAATATCTTGAGGACAATATTAATGGTCATATGTGGGGTCACCAGGTGGGACATTTATATAAAATTATTCGGGAGGGAATGGATGATTCATTGCTTTCAGTTCTGAACAGTTGGTGTAGCGATTTAGAATTCGAAATTTCAGAACAGGATTGGTTGCGAGCATATCCCTTGGCATGCAAAGTAACCCATTCTACTAAGTGGCATGAATTCGCCTGGAAATGTCACAATCGATTCTTTCGCTCACCGGCAATTCTCACAAAATACCTCCCCTCCTCATATGGCAGGTGTTGGCGGAGATGTTCATGCTTGTACGCTGACCTAAGCCATGTTTTTTGGACATGCCCGCAGTTAACACCATACTGGTGCACACTGCAGCAGAAGATTTCAGACTGCCTAGGAGAGGTGGTCGAACTTACGGCTGAAATTATTCTGATATCTATATTCCCCTCTCGTAGACCATCCTGGTATCAAACCCTACCACCTATTTACATTCTGGCAGCAAAAAAGGATATAACCAGACGATGAAAATCCCCGATTATTCCCATTCTTAGAGATTGGAGGGGGTCGTTTCCGATATCTACTATATGGAATCCCTCACGGCTGAACTCCATAACAAACACCCCACGTCCGAGGTGCTATGGAGACCTTGGGTGGTGTATCTAGGCATGATCCGGACTTTGTTCCTTGAGCCTCTCCATATAATAATAATTTTACAGATATCAGGGGAAACTTTGTCTTGGGAGGGCCTTAAATGCAGCCTTCACATCTGCTATAATAAGTATTTTATTTCATGAAGGAACATAATTTGCATTGAACTTTAGGGGGTTAAATGCCTGAAGGGTGAATAAACCAGTCACTTTGTAAAGGAACTGCCTTGAAAAGGAAAGTGTTATATCAATGTTAACTGAGCTCAGAGCCACTGAAAAGGAATATTGTAACAATTCTATATGACGACTAATATATGCTGCTGTCACCTCTACCTAATAAAAAGAAATTAAAAAAAATATATATTCATTCTTCTTGCGCCTCATCCGCAGGCCAATAGGTTGGATCCTAAGCATTGGGGGGAGAATCTTACTGAAATTTCCCACAGCCTGGTCCGCTGGAAAAATTGCCACTGCTTGGATGTGTCCTCTGAGCGCATTTTTTCTTGTGCGTTCTGCCTGCTCCTTTCCCCATGCAGGAGGAATGGCAGTGACATTTTGTTTCAATTTCTTTTTGGCAGACACCATTTCCAGAGCTTGTTCTAAGCATCTTTCTATTTTTGCCATTATCGAATTCAGGGATCACCCTTTTGGACACCCCGATATCTGAACCATCTTTACCAAGCCTTTCTGATGGCTGTAAAGTTTTATCTTTTTTTTGTCATCCTTTGCATTATTTGCTACTGTACATGAAGGTATGGACGTGCGTGCTTCCCACCATCGTTGGGATTACCTTCAGAGCCTTTTTTTTTTTTAACACTATTTTTAGGTGACAGAGGCAAACTGAGAAGGCATGCCTCTCTTTAAAATTTTTACCCAATCAAATGAGGTTTTGAGGTAAAAAATTTCAAGATTTACAATTTATAAAGGTCATGCTGTGCACGTAAACACTTCAAACAGAGCTTGTGACAGTCTGCCCTTGCCAGGAGCTGAAAACAATTTGTACAACTTTTTGCTGGTCCACAAGGTCTCTCTCACATAGCAATTAGAGAGAATCTTGAAATAATCAAAATGATTCCCAAAAAATGATGCCGTACAAGAGCCCAACAGCGAAAAAAAAAAAAACAACGCCTCCTGTAACAGAAACCAATTGGGAACAGTCACAAAGTGAAAATGTGCCGTTCTCTGTAAACTGGATAGCTAAAAATAGTAAACCACTAAATTTAGCAAAAAGGAATGTGGTTTACTAACAAAAATAGTCACAGTAGCCAAGCAGATATTCTCCAGTTACTGTGAATCAAACAGGAACAGAGAAACCTTAATTTCCAGAAAACCCCATCTAAAATGCTAAGTGAGAAAACTGACTGAAGTGCACTTTTTGATACAACTACAAAATAAAACCCGATTGGAGAACCAACCATTAGCAGAGTTCACTATGGGGTGACTGCTCTCTTCAGACGGAGAAACAGATCTGAGAAACAGCCAGAGTGGCACGTGGATCAGAGTCTGAACCTAGCTACACTACAAATTCTAAAATTTGCATAGGTTCTATTTCTGAGGCGTTACTCTTGGTTGAGATGACTGCATAAAATAGTACACATTAAGCGAGTGATTTCTGGGGTTAAAATGGGGGAGGGGGACGGGACAGACTCCTGGTAAGCAGCTGTCTTCCAGCCACCCACAAGCCCTACACCCGAACACCCAGGCCACGCTGCCTTTATGCGATGGTTAGGTCCTGGTGAAAAACTGGGGAGATGGGCCTGGGGTGGCAGGTGCCCAGAGGACTGCTCAGGGTCAGGGAAGAAACATCATCAACTGGATTGAAAAAAAAAAACTCCCAGGTTGTGCCTGATAGTTGCCATATCATCTTACCTGGCATCAAAACTAAATTTACAGGGGCACTAGAGAGCTGCGTTAGTGACTGGAAGCATCACCGAGAAGCTCTGCATCTCTTGCTATCAAACATAAAAAAAATTACATTACTGTATTTAAAATGGAATTTAAGTTAAGTATTTAGACAGCCGACCATTTGCTGAAACCAATGATACCAGAAACAACATGGGTAGGCAGAAAGGAGCATCAGCCCAATCAGGTCAGAAATCGACACCTCAGCCCGTGCAGATCCAGCATGGAGGGCCAGACCAGGCCGTGGGCTCGAGCAGAACAAATGATGCACCACCATGGGAAGCAGTCCTTAATACAGTGTGAGAAATGGACCACAAACGGGAAAGAGTTTTAGAGCACCTGGGGGCACAAGATGCCAAAACAGAAAGGGCATCCAAAATCGCACAGGAGGCTGACAATCGTTCCCAAAGAACCCAGGCAGCATTTGTGAAACCGACAACTGAAATTAATTTTTATCTGAAAGCCCACATGAAGTCAATGGAAAACTCTGCCAGGGCAATGGACTTGCGGCTGGTGGAGGCTGCTGAGAGCACAGAAGGGGCTGGTCTACTGACATACCTTAAGCAGTGGCTGGTAAAAAGCTTGCCCCTGGAATGGCAAATCGATGGGGAGTCCCTACAACAAGCTTTCAGGATCAACTTCAGAGGGCCAAAATGCAGCAAGAAACGCCACACACCATCACGCAGAAAAATGAATAAAAGAAAGTTAAAAAAAATATTTACATCAACACAGGCAAGTGGCACTCAAGTTACAGACCTTCACCGATAAAGCAATTAGAGAAAAAGCTTGCCAATTTAAATTTTTAAGGCAGGCACAACTGGATTTAGATGGCACTACTTATAGAAACAAACTATCTTCCTACTAGTTACATTTGGTACAAAACAAAAAAACCGGGGAATATTTCAGTCAAGTTCAGGAGCTACTTGAAAAGTGCTGCTGTCCCCAACACTGGCACAGAAAGACTGATCAGTTACAGGCTGCAGAACTCTCATGACACCAACATTCCATGCTAAATATCACAAATGCCAGTGTCAACAGTAGGGGTGCATGTTATCTATAGGTTAAGTCTTCCCAGTGACAGCGAGCGCTACAGAAATGTGAACAAGCTATATTTTGCTTGTTTTTCATTTTTGCTTATTTTAACTTTTGTAATTTTATATTTTATTTGTTCCTGCTGTATATCATCTTTGCACATTCTTGTGTATTTGTTGTTTGCAAACTATATACTATGACCTATTACGTAACTGCCAATTTATATATGGTCATCTGTCTTAATCAGGACCTCCCTGCAAATGAGCACTGCTCAATGAAGTTTTTCCTGATAAAACAAACATACCCTTCTGGAGAAGTCTAGCACAGGAGTCCAAGAGCGCCCCAGCAATAACAACAACAGATGTGGTCCCATCACCAGCTTCAATGTCTTGTGCTTTGGATAACTCCACCAGCTACATTAAAAGAAATATAAAAAAAAAAAAAATACATTTTTAGTCAGTCAAGTGCATTTTCAAATTATACATTTGAGGAGGCAGTATGGTGTAGTAGTTAAGACCACTGAGCTTCAAACCTGGAGACCCGAGTTTGAATCCCATCAGCCCCACTTGCATACTGTGTGACCTTGAGCAAGTCACTTTAACGTATCTGTGCTCCCAGGTCACACGTGGAATCCAGCTCCGGCTTTGTGTGCTTTTCTTGGTTAAACAATTTCCCTTTTCCCTTATACATAATCAGTTTTATAGTTATAGCTTTGTTTGACTACTTAAATGTTTCTCTCTGCTAGCATCAGAGCTGTACAAAGCTACTGTGATATCAGCATTTGTACAAGGCTACCATGATGCCATCAGCATTATAAAACTGCTCTGATTGGTTTAGTATGCATTGTGCTATATCTAACATGACAAGATCTCATCTGCAACATATCCAACTCAAAGATAGCGTAATTTCTTGTGAGCCATCATTTTATATCTTGTAATTTTTTTGTCTCCACTGGTGTTGCGCATTTAGGGGATATGCGACAGGCAGACTCAAAATATGAAGTTCATCTTAATGTGTGAGGGGGCAGGACCAATAACTCAGGGCCACAAGTGAGATATGAAAGTCCTGCTCCTTCACAAGTGATGGTAAACTGCATATTTTACGTCAGACCTCCGAATATTCAATTTACACACCAGTTTACTAGTTATAGTGTTTAAATCCGTTAGTTTAAAACTTTCATTGTTTTCTCCGATTTCATGGCAGACATGGAGGCAACAGAATACAGTCAAAGCATTTTCCTTTACTGTGCAGCAGCAGAGATATTTTTTTTATAAAGAAATAAAACCAACATCAACATGGGCCAAAGGCTCCTAACTAAACACAGTGCGCCTACCTACAACTCCTGACATGCCCTGCAATTACATAGCATGCCCAGCAAGATATAAACATTCTTTCCCACCCAACAGTCATCCTTCTTTGCTGCTCACAGCAAGGCAGCATGACGCACCACTGGACAAAATGTCTTATTGCTACATGCCTCAGTCAGCAGCAGTTCCTGTGGAAAAACTCGAGGCCCTAATTGATTTGGCTCTCTGTTGGTGACTAAACCTTGATGCGGCCATTCAGCACTGAGATGAGGGTCTATCGGTGGGGGCTGAGGAGGTCATGGCCACTCACGATTACAGCCGCACCAGTGGTTGTGAGGTAAAGGTGGACCCTAGTAAGGCTGCAGACTCCTGATCAGCTGGGAGTGCAACCAACACTGTGACACGCAGAAATCCAGTCAGGTTTTCCTCATTTGCACATCACAATCAAACAGCTGATCAAACGCAGTTTCAGCTGACCAGTTTGTGGTTCTGGCCCCACCCTCTGTGGGAGGAGAGAAGCAGAGGAATAGTCATTCAGTGGTGGCACGAGTATTTATACAACACAACATGCTGGCAAACAGAATGTTTATAACACTGAGGAGGGGAACCTCACATAAAAAAAAATCTAAAAGCAATACCAAGCATGTAGAGAGTCACAGGTCGTCCCACCCCCACCACCACCAAAAGGCTCCGGGTTCTGGCTCAGAGACTGAGGCAGAGTCCAGAACCACTGATTTGGAGTAGGACCCTGAAAAGTCTGAGCCCAGGGCTTGGAGCAGCGTACGCCCATTTAAAAATGTTTAAGAGAATGTGGAGGGTGATGGGGACACAGATACACCCTTTGACCCCAACTCAGAGGGAGCTACATACACTGAGTGGGTGCCCCTCCTGTAAATTAAGTCCTACTTGGAGGCCAGGCTGAGGAAGCCTCCCGACAGGCACACATGGCAGAGAATTATCAAGGATTGCACTTGCCCCAAGTTGATAAGTTGTTTCAACTTATCTTGAAAAAAAACAGATAAGGACGTTAATAAGGGTCTTGCCCATAGCCTGCAGGCGACAGGTGAAACTCCTGGACTTGGTCGGTCCTCTAGCCCTCCTCAGACAGGGTGGAGGCAGCCCAGGCCAGGAAACGTGCCCTCGATTCAGGCCATGTTTGGGACCTCTTCCAAAAGGTTGCCTTTTTATTAGCCAATGTCAACTCGGCCGAGCACCGGCAGGCTGCTTTACTAATATTCCATCCCTAAACAGTGGAACTGCCACATAGGATGTGTCCAATGAGGCAAATAGCCTTTTGTTTGGGAGAGACTGATCAAGGATCTTCATAAGCTAGGCAAAAGGTACACCGGGATACACGAAACACAATCTTCATTCCATGGCCTGAACAAGTGGGTTTTTGGGCAGCCCAGAAGAGGCAGGGACCGCTGCCCCAGCTGGGACTCCAACTTCCATCAAGACCCATATGATTATCAGGAGTTCTCCCATGGCAGAGGTGACAAGCAGGGGTTTCTGTCAGAGATCTTGTAGAGACAGAGGATCCCAGCCCACCATATCCTCCTCCTCCTCCTCCACAGGTAAATATGACAGCCTTCTCCACTCTGGTAGAAAGTCTGTCACATGTGCCCAGGCCCCTGCAATTGGCAGGCACGCTTGCAGATTTTGCCACAAATTGGGAGACTGTTACCCAGGATCCCTGGGTGCTAAATACAGTGAAAAGATATTGCATAATGTTCAGTATGGTTCCTTCCTTCCAAGGCTCTCGTTTTCAGCCAATGACCATGCCCTTATTTCCAAAATGCTCAATTATTCCCGTGCGTGATCCAGAGTCTAGTTTTGTGAGCACCCTTTTCCCTGTCCCCAAGGACAGATGCATGCAACCAGTGATAAACCTTAGGCCTCCAAACGCTGTCATCTCTAACACAATTCAACACGGAGGGCATCCATTTTCTCTACCATAATCTTCTGAAGGATTACTTCTTGATTTAAAGTGGACCTCAACGATGCCTACGTCACTGTTCCAGTTTACTCAGAAGATCAGATGCGTCTCAGTCTCCCGTGGGAAGGGGTGACTTACCAGTTCACCTGTGTTACCTTCGGCCTGTTACAAGCCTTCTTGGTATTTCAGGAAGATCTTGAAGCGCACACCATGGTTTATCTCTGGGCTGGGACAACATACTGATCATGCATCAGGACCCGTAGCCTTAAAGAGGATTTTTTTTCTCAAAAGGCATGCTTCAATACAATACCGATACCTAATTGGCTTAATAAATATATTAAAAAAATATCCTGATGAGAGAGTATTTTTCTCCGGGAACTGGTTGAGAGTTTGTGATCAACGCCCAGAAGTCCTTTCCAGACTATCTCAGTCAGTAACTTTCTTGGGTTTTCAGATGCTTTCTGTAGAGGGTCTCCTGAAGTTGCCCCCTCCAGAAACTGGGAGACCTAAAGAAGGTGATCAGAAGGTGATTGAAACAGTGGGTTCGGGTGCGGGAACTTGCCAGAGTTATAGGCCTAATGTCCTCCTCCATCCATGCTATTTTCCCAGGTTTCCTGCACTACAGAGTCCTCCAACATCTCAAGATCCAGGTCCTTCACTAGTGCGGCCCATATGACTTTTTGACTATTCTGTAAGGGAAGATGAAGTTGGAACTCATATTGTGGTTATGTCATGCGGACTCATGGAATGAACTACTTTCGGTGCCCTTCCCAAACTCAGGATACTGTCTAATGCAAGCTGGATGGAATGTAGGAAACCTGGTGCAAGGGTGTTTCAGCCCAGGGTTGGGGGGGAGACAGTCACTAGAGGAACAGTGCCTTCATATCAATTGTCTAGAACTTCTGGCTGCCAAATTTGCTATCAGGGAGTTTCACAAAGGATCATTCACAACTCCACATTCATCTCAAGATACTAACATATGAAGATATCAGCAGAAAAAGGCCCAGAGGTCTATCAAGTTTGCCAGAGTCCATCATCCCTATCCTCCACCTGTACCCTCCATAGGTTCCTTTCTGTACTGACATTCCCTTTGACCCTATCCCTCCATTTTTTAACTGCCCAGTCTTCAGCAAGATCACGTCAGGCAGTTCATTCTACTCAGCCACCACCCTTTCTGTAAAGTAGTGTCTCCCATTTCCCTCTTGAATCTTCCCCCTTCCACTTTCAGACTGTATCCCCTTGTGACCCCCCCTTAAGCTGAACAAGCCCTCCATGCTAATCTTGTCTATGCCTTTTAAGTATTTGAAGTTCTCCATCATGTCCCCCCCTCTCCCTTCTATACTCCAGGGAATACATGTTAAGCTCCCTCAATCTTTTCTCATAGGGTTTAACCCCCAGTCCTAGGATCATTGTTGTTGCCCTACACTGCACGCCCCTCCAGCAATCTTACATCCTTTTAAGTAGGGGCACCAGAACAGCACACAGTACCCCAAGTGTGGTCACACCAGTGATCTGTACAGTGGCAGGATGACTTCCTCCCTCTTAATGGCGATTTCTCTGGCTATGCACCCCAGCATTTGGCTGGCTCTTGCTGCTGCCCTACGGCACTGCACCGAAAACTTCATATCCCCTGTGACTAGTACCCATGTCCTTCTCCTCCTCTGAAATAGATACCTGTACTACCCCCACCCAGTAGCTGGTCCTGGGGTTTCTGTCTCAGTGGTGCATGACCTTGGCATTAAATCCCAATCGCCATACACCTGACCAGTACACAAGTTTTGCCTCACTGTCCACTGTCGCACAGATCTGTCTCATCAGCAAACAGGCTGCTCTTACTCATGATCCCTTTTGCTATGTCACCAATAAAGATGTTGAATAATACCAACCCTACCCTCGAGCCCAGAGGTACCCCACTGGTCACTGGTCTTGACTTGGAGGGCTCCCCTTTACAATTACCCTCTGCTGTCTGTTCTGCAGACAGCTCCTGACCTACCCCACTAGTTTCTCCCTGGCCCCCAGGTTCCTCAGTTTGCCCAGCAACCTTCCATGTGTCACAGTCTCACAGGCTTTGCTTATGTTCAGATACAGGACATCCACGGCATGGCCCCCCGTCAACTGCCCTTGTGACCCAATTGAAGAAGTCAATTAGGCTGGTCTGACAGGATCTTCCCAAGAATTCAAACTCAGTGGGTAATGGAAAAATATTTTTAAATAATCTTCAAGTTTCTTCAGCTAACCCCCATTGGATCATCCAAAGCAACAACGAGATATTTGGGGGGTGGTAGAGCCCTTTTGTAGTCCTTTACTTAAAACAACACACTTGCTGGTGAGTTCCAGATTTATTTTATTAATTCCCCCCTACGTTTCGCTCTATCCATAGAGCTTGTTCACAGGGTGTTTGTACTTTTTTTTTTTTTTTTTTAAGAAATTTCTGTAAATAACAAACATTCACGTTACAATTTTTTCAAACCATCCTGCAAATGAGAACGCTGTTCCTCTGTGTAAAACGCTTCGCCTTAATGGCAGAATGCTGATTCGGTAGAAAACAAGTATTTATGTTGTTATACAGAGGTAAAGATGCATATTAAATAACAGTGGTTCATGTAGTTATTGCAGAACTGATACAGAGCTCTCCCTGTGAATGCTCTGTCGTTGGAATATGTGGCAGAGTCCTTGAGCATGCGCATAGCCTCATTAGACCGTGCGCATGCTCGGGCATGTCGGCGTGACGTCACCACGTCCGCCGACTTGTTTAACAGGGAGAGTTCGAGAGGGAAGGAGAATGCAGCATTCCGCCATTAAGGCAAAGCGTTTTACACAGAGGAACAGCGTTCTCATTTGCAGCTTATCCAGAGAGGTAAAATAACCTCAAGGAAGGTAAAAGTAGAAGCTGAACTCATGGGGCCACTCGCAAAAACTGAAATGTTGGCAATTTTATGTTTTACAGGGGAAATTAAGGCAACCCCTGACAGAATTTAAAACGCTGTATCCAAGGGAGGAGTGTTACTAGCAGTCCCCTTTTCTGAAGGTAAGTTAGGTTACAGGATAAATATCTGGGTGGGTAGAGCTTTTAGACTCTTGGACAAAGTAAAAACAAATTTACATGCTGGTAATTTTTTTTTTTTTTTTTTTTACAGAAGATGCTTTAATATCCATCGAAAAGATTTAATAATTGTGCTTAAGATAAGCCTCACAAGTATGCTACAGTTACTCAGATATAAAGTGGTAGAACCCTTTTTGAGGGACAGGAAATTTAATCAGTACTGCATTACAGTATGAATTACTTAAGATGGCTATGTTTAGGTTTGGCCTGAAACTTTCAAAGTAAAATGAAATTATGCCAAGGAAAACGTTCTAGGTAGGCTGACAACACATTCTGAGTGAGAAAATTATGTTGCACTCAAGATTAGAGGTTAGAAAAAGGATGGTTTGAAAAAATTGTAACGTGAATGTTTATTTTACAGAAATTTCTTAAATTTTGGGGAAAAAAAAAAAAGTACAAACAGCCCGTGAACAAGTTCTATGGATAGAGCGAAACGTAGGGGGCATTAATAAAAGAAATTTGGAACTCACCAGCAAGTATGTTTTGTCTTAAGTAAAGGACTGCAAAGGGCTTTACCCCCCAATCTCGTTGTTGCTTAGGATCTTCCCAAGGCAGACCATTATAATCCAGAAAGGTTATCAATCTCTCCTTTAGCATGATCGCCATTAACTTCCCCACAATGGAAGTAAGGCTGACCGGTCTATAGTTACCCAGCTCGTCCCTAGTACCACTCTTGTGGAGGCGCACCACATAAGCCATCCTCCAGTCCAGGGGCACGCACACAGTCTCCAGAGAGTTGTTTAACAGGTCCACCAGTGGTCCCGCCAAGACCTCCGCTAACTCCTTCAGACTCTTGGATGCACTCCATCTGGTCCCGGGCCTTGTCCACCCACAAGGCTTTAAGCCCTTGGCCTTTTAGAACCCTATCCACCTGGATGACCCCATCTGTTACCTCTGCCCCTCCCTTTCCCATCCCTCCTTTCACTTGTGGTATCAGTCCATCCCTTTCTCTTAACACTGAACAAAGTATTCATTGAGTGCCTCCACCTGGTCCACTTAATTTTCTGCCCAACCCCCCTCTCTCTTGACAATCTCGTCCTTACCGCTCATCTTCTCATATGTGCCTGAAGAAATCCTTTCCCCCTGCCCAAAACCCTGATCCAGCCTTAGCTCCCTTGACACTTTAGCCACCCTGACTGCTCTGCTCGTCTCCCTGGATTTCCTCAAGTACTCCTCCTCCTCATCCTCCCCATGCCTAGTTTTCTTGTACCTGTCAAAGGCCACTTTCTTCGCAACTTCCCTGCTGAGCCAGCTCAGTTTTTTAGACCTGGACTTCTTACTCCAAGTCTTGGCATGTGTGTTAGTGGCCTCTGTCAGACCCCTCTTTATGATGGACCATTTCCGCTCTGCATCCATCTCTGGGCACTGTGGCAAGATGCCCCTCCAGGATGCTGCTCATCCTGGCAGAATCCACCTTTCTAAAGTCCACCACTCTCGTCTTGGTCCTGGCTGCATCCTTGCCCATGTGAAGGAAGAACCACACTGTGCAGTGATCACTGCCCGCTAGGGGGTCCTGCATGACTAAATCTTGGACCTGGTCCTCGTCTGACAACACAAGGTCCAGTATGTTATCCTCCCTGGCGGGCTCTGTTCCCCCTTACATAAGGTAGCTGTCCTGGAAGGCTTCCAGAAGTACCTGTTCCCTGGCATTAGAGGTAGCCGTGGTGCTCCCGTCAACCCCAGGCAGACTGTAGTCGTCCACTATGACAGTGCTACGCTTGCCACTGATCTTTCCAATTTGCTCCCCAACTCCCTGTCTGTTTCCTGATTCTATAACAGTGATCTGTACACCACCCCCAATCTAACTTTCCTACCCTTGGAGCTTTGGAGCTGTACCCATAAAAGGCTTCTGGCTTTCCCTCCTCCCTGGTACACAGTATCCCATCCCTTACATAAACAGCTACCCCTCCCCCTATCCCCGTCCCTCAGCCCTTGCAGTGCACCCTGTCTCCAGGGATCACGAGGTCCCAGTTGTGGTACTGGGTGGCCCAAGTCTCTGTGATGGCCGCAATATCTACCTCCCCCTCTGCCATCATTGCCTGGAACTGTACTAACTTGTTCACCAAACTCCTTACGTTAACTGTACAACGTGACCCCCTGCCCCTCTGTTCCCAATCCTAAACCCCTGCCCCCCACTAAACTCCCCTCCTGACTACGGGGGGGCTTTCGGCCTCCCTTGTGTGATGACTCCAATTTGCACCAACCTGATTCACCCCCGGCGCTCATTTTAAATTAATTTTAGTCACTACATCTTCCTCTAGCTTCTGTTTCAGGAGCCCTGTGTACTCTTACTGAGATGCAGCCTATCTGGTGAATAAAGTTCTTTTTTATCTCATGTCCTGCCCCACCCCCTACTATCTCATACACCATGGTTTCACGCCATACTCCCAGCCATTTACTTGAACTCCTTGATTCTTTGTTTCCTAGTGAAGCTTGCCCTAGGTACCGGGAGAACCTCCGAGAACACCACCAATCTCCCCACCTACATACAGATTCTTCCAACCTCTCTGCACCTCCTCCTTTCTACACCCTTCCAGGTTTGTACCTAGGTGTACCATGATGTGAAGTTTATCCTGTCCCTTCCCTGCAAACTTTGGAATGAACTGCCCCATAAGCTGGGCAACGCTGCAGCAATTTAATACATCATCCACCTTGGGGGGGCAAGATAGTTCCCCTGACCCACTTCGAGCTTCTGGGCACACTAGTTGAAGCACCACCCGTGGGTACAAGCGCAACACATCCTGGATCTCCTCATTTCAGCTGTGGACTGGAACTCCAGCTATCCAACAGATTCCACCGAGTTCTTTCTCCGCAGTGACTTCCTTCAGAAGATCTAGGAGTGGTAAGGCCCACTACAGGTGGATCGGTCTGCCTCCAGACAGCCACACCAGATGGTACCCTTCTTTAGCTGGAGACTGGATCCCTTGGAACAAGCAATGGACGCATTCTCCCAATACTGGTCCCAGTTTCTGGGCTACACATTCCCCTCTCTCAGTCTACGGAACTGTAGTGCAGATCCACAAGCAACAAGCCACAGTGATTCGGGTGACCCCTGTTTGGCCTTCCCAGGCTTGGTACCCATCGCTTCTAGACCCATCAGTGGAGGTTCCCCTCCTGATTTCCCAGACTCCAGATACCCTGAGGTACCTGGAGGGGCTATGCCCCCAATGGATGTAGGATGTGACCCTGTCCCTCGCAGGCTGGACAGTTTCGGGGGTCCTGGTCTTCCTTAGGCCTTCTGGAGGGAGCAATATCCCTCCTTAGGGAAAACTGTGCACCAGCTAGGAAAGCTTACAGGTCAGCCTGGGCTGCATGGGTTAGCTGGTGTGATCCACAACACATGGATCCCCTTTCTGCCCCTTTGGCCAAGGTTACTGAATTTCTGTTTGCCCAATTTACTATCGGTAAGCCACAGAGATTCATTAATGTACTCGGGTCGGCCATCTCAGTAGGGTATTGGCCCACAGATGGTAAGCATGTAGGGCAGCATCCCCGATCTGTAAATACCTTAACACGATTATAGTTTATTTAAGAACATACCACTGCTATACACTCAGCAAGTCGAAGTTTGATTAGTGGCTGCACCCCCTCAAGCTCACTAGTAAACCATGTGGGATGTTGACTGCATTTTCAGGTTGTTTAAATCAAGGGGTAGTAACGGCACCCTTTCCCTTATGCAACTGTCTATGAAGTTGACTTCGCTTTTATGCTTGGTGTCCATCAAGTGGGTCGCAGATGTCAAAACTCTGGAAATCCCTCATATTTCCAAACACTCTCTAAGTAGTTCATTATACCTTTGTGAGGAGCAAAACTGTCTTGTTGGGAGTGTGTTATCACAGGTTCAATGAGGATACTTCTCTTTGTGTGGAAGATGTCTGCAGACCTACCTAGCCGTCTGCAGTGCACTGAGGATCTTATCCGCACAGCTGACTGGTCAGGGGACTCAGTATTAAGACAACTTAGCAGTTGAATGGTCTGATTCAACATAAACTCGGAAACCACTTTCAGTAAAAACTTAGGATTAGTATGCAGAGCCACCCTGTCTCTGCGAAACAAATCTAAAAAGGCTACTTACACATCCAGGCCTAAAGCTCGGAAATCCTTCAATGGATCAGGGAGTGCATGATGGTGGGGGGTTTTAAACAAGCATTGAAAACTTATCTATGAAATAAGGCATATCGGGATGGTGTTGAAGCGGATTGACTGAATTGTCTGGCTGTTTTATAAAGATTTTTTATTGTGAAATTATTTTAACTCTGTACTGCACCTTGACTTTGAAAGGCGCATTGTAAATAAAGATCATTATTATTAACTGTACTTCAGAGCAGTTTCTGATCCCCTGGCAAAGTACAGTTATGTAAGACCTTACCGTAACAATAGATCTTCAAGAGAAGCTGTTGCAGTAGGTATTTACCATTAGGACTGAGCCCCTTGGCATCAGGACCACATGGAAAACTTTAGCTAGCAGTGTTTGGGGACACATCCGATATCACGTGGCCAATGTCAGCGACCATATATAGGGCGGTCCCCACCCTCCAGTTCTCCTGCCGGACCCCTCTGAACAAAAATCGACTGGAGAAAGGAGTGGGCTCCTAAAGCCTAAGTAAGGCTGACAGGAAAAGCAGTAGCAGAAGCTGGGGGGGGGGGGAAAGGAGGGAAAGATACCTACTGCAAGAGCCTCTCTCAAAGATCTACTGTTACTGTAAGTTTACGTAACCGTACTGTCTTATTTCGAGAGTGCTCCTGCAGTAGGTATTTACCATTAGGACCGAGTCTCAAGCAGTGTCAGTCATACAAGTCTGAAGCACAGGAGGCAGGAAAGGTCTGCAGACACACAAGGAACTATGAAAGGAGGCCATGAAGGACAGCTAGTCCAAAGCCAGCCCTGCACCTAGAGGGAATGTCCAGACTGTAGTGTTTCATGAAAGTGTGGATGGAGCGCCAAGTGGCTGCTGCACAAATGTCAGCAGCAGACATTTCTGAAACAAGCAGCAGAAGCAGCCATACCTCCGGTAGAATACCCTTTGACTTCCCCTGGCAAAGGTTTGTTATACTTCTGGTAACAGAACACAATGCAGTTTGCCAACCATTCTGACAAACATTGCTTAGAAACAGCAGCACCCTCTCTCTTGGACACAAAAGAAATTAAAAGCTGATCCATTTTACGGACAGACTTCGTCCGATTTGTATAGTACTGCAAAATTCTGTGAACATCTAAAGTGTGTAGAACTGCCTCTCCCCGACTAGAGTACTCGAGTAATACACCAGTAGTTGAATGGTCTGATGCAACGTAAACTGGGAAACCACTTTAGGTAAAAACTTAGGATTAGTATGCAGAGCCACCCCGGTCTCTCTGAAAAATCAAAAAAAGGCTACTTACACATCCGGGCCTGAAGCTCGGAAATCCTTCAAGCAGAAGTAACGGCAACTAAAGACAGTGCTTTCCATGACAGATGGCGCATGTCGCAACTTGCGGCTGGTTCAAAAGGAAGCAAGGTGAGTTTTTCTAAAATAAAAAAATTCAAGTCCCACGGTGGAGCAGAGTTATGCACTGGGAGTTTCAGGTGGAGAATTCCCTTCAGAAATGTTTTGGAAATCTCCAGCTGAGCAACAGTTTTGCCTTTCACCGGGACATGGTAGGCAGAAATGGCTGAAGCCTAGGTCAGAGAGATGCAGGAGGTACTCCATGACTCAAGGGATGGGGCACTAAAAAGGGTCCCAACCTTTCGAGGTGGCCCAAATGGAAAATCTCCATTTCATAGCATATGTCATTCTCATGGAAGGCTTCCTGGCCTCCACGACGACTTCAGCTACCCTAGGTAAAACACCAAAAGGCGAAGTGGCTATGTCAGAAGGTGCCACGCGTGGAGGTGAAGGGACTTCAGCCCTGGATGGAACAGCATGCCCTCCTCCTGGGTCAGGAAGTCATGACAGAAAGGTAGAGGAACTGTGGGTTCCACTGCCAGTAGCTAAAGGAGCGGAAACCATACTTGGAAGGCCAATGAGGTGCGATCAAGATCATGCAAGCCCCTTCTGCTTGCAGCTTGAGCAGTACCTTCTGCAGAATCGGAAAGGCAGGGAAGGCGTACAAGAACCTCCCTGTGCAACAAAGCAATAGTGTGTCTTGCCAAATAACACCAGGCCCTGGAACAAGCAAGTAATACCTGGGTAGGTTTGCACTGGATGGGGAGGCAAACAGATCGAGATCTGGATGACCCCTCCAGTCGAATATGCCCTCGACCACTAATTGGTTTAGTTCCCACTCGTGAGCCTTGCCTGGGTGCGGCCGAGACTGTCCACTAGGGCATTCTGCACACCTCGGACATGAACTGCCATGAGGGAGATCCGATGCTGAATTGCCCAATATCAAACTCGCATCGCCTCCCTGCAAACAGGGTGTGACAGAGTGCCCCCCTTGCTTGTTTAGGTACCATATTATGCATATATTGTCTGTTTGGACCAGCAGAGGACCTGGGCTTAGGAGGTGCTGAAAGGCTTGGAGGGCGTACAGCATCACCTGCATCTCTAGTGCATTTATGTGCAGCGAGAGCGCTGACTGAGACCACAGACCCTGTGTCCTGTGGCTCTCTAAATGTGCCCCCAACCCAGCCCTGAAGCATCCATGGTCAAACTCTGGATGGGGGAAGAAGGCTGAAAAGGAACCCCTTTGCAGAGACTGTGGATATCCTGCCACCAAAGGAGGTCCCAGCACATCGATCCAGAGATCACGATCTTGTGATCGAGGAAATCCGATCTCTGGTCCCACTGAACCTCGAGCATCCACTACAATATCCGCATGTGAAGCCTGGCCACAGGAACCGTAGGAATCACTGACCTGGCCGAAACCCAACAACTGGAAGCCACAAACAGTGCCTGGCGTTGCAAGGTTTCTGTCCTGTCCAGTGGGAGGAAAGCCTGACCCTGAGCCATACCCAGCACCACCCCAATAAACTGCAGACGCCGGGAGGGGGTAAGGTGAGACTTGGGATAGTTCCCCGTAACCCCCATCTGGGCAAATAGGTCCAGGGTAGTCGAAAGGGTGAGTTCCAGACGTTCGCTCAACAGGGCCGAAATCAGCCAATCGTTGAGGTACGGGAAGATACAGTGGCCCTGACACCTCAGGGCCACTACCGCTAGGCACTTGGTGAAAACCCTGGATCCTGAAGACAGACCAAAAGGGAGGGCCTTGAACTAGTAGTGCACCCCCTGAAAGGAGAACTTGAGGTAGCAGCGGTGGGCCTGAAAAACAGGTATGTGCAGGTAAGCATCCTGCATGTCCAGGGTGCAGAGTCACTGTCCCTTGTGTTATCAGGGGCAGCATCCAGAATAGTTTGTACTCTATGTACAGATTCAAGGCGCTGAGGTCTAATATTGGGTGTAAATCTCCCGTCTTTTTGGGGACCAGGAAGAAGCGAAAGTAGCATCTCCTTCCTACCTAGTTTGAAGGCACGGGCTCCATGGCTGCTTTCTGCAAAAGAGCCTCTATCTTTTCTCTGATCAAGGAAATCTGCGCCTTTGGATAATGCGAGCGACCTGGAGGGTTGCCTTGGGGGCTCTCCAGAAACTAACATGTGGCCTTGAGATACCAGTTGCAGGACCCACAAATCTGCAGTGATCGCCTCCCATCCTACCAGATAACAGGCGAAACTTCCGCCCACTGGTTCCACCGACCGCAAGTGAGGAAGACGAGGGGAGGTGGACCGCAAGTCAAGAAGCGGATGGAGGGTTAGGGAGGGACGCCCCTGAAGCGCTCTGGCTCTTGGCTGGAGGGGTGGCCGTGGCCGAGGGGGCCAGACGTTTGCTTTGACATCTGGCCTACTGGTGTTTCGTTTGCAGTCTCTGTTGGCGATGAAAAGGCTGTTGGGGCTTGTAGCCAGTGCGATACATAGTCTGCACTGAATGTAAAGACTTTCCCATCCTGGAGGTTTGTAACGATGTCTTGGGCATCTCCTCCGAAGAGGACAGAACCTGGAAGGAGGCATCCAGGATGGCAGCCTGGACATCAGGTGCCAGCTCAGAAATTCTCAGTCAGGAATACCACCTCCTCAGGCTGACAGCAGTGGCCTTACCCCTAGCCGAGTAGTCAACCGCATCGTAGGTCACCCTCAGAGTGGCGATAAGCAACTTCAGCCAACCCAACTGTGTCAGAGACTGTTTCCTTCACTTCAAAGTCTGGCATGGCCTAAATGACCGGCTCCAATTTGCGAAAAAGTGACTTTTGGAACACCAACATGTGGATCACATAGTTTAGAGCACGAATAGCCAAGGTGGAAGAGGATTAAAACGTCCACCCACATTGGTCGAGCTGCTTTGACTATCAGGCGGAGAAGAGCTCGTGTATTTAGGTTTATCGGATCGGCCATGGGCTGCGCTAATGACCAGAGAGTCCGCTTTAGGGTGGGTACTCAGGTGGTCCTTGCCCTCTGGCATATGGTAGGTCCTGTCCACCTTCTAGACTACGGCAGGAATAGAGGAAGGCATTAGCCAAACGGTAGAGGCTAAATCCTCATGAGGCTCCAACCAGGGAGACGTGAAGACTGGAGACAACTCTGGCATATCCAAATGCTCAGCCAGCCTCTTGCATTTGGGGTCCTGATCATCAGATTTCCACTCGTAGGCCTCCGCAATCTTCTTGAGGAGGTCCATGAATGAGAGGTCCTCCAGAGAAGACTTTGGTGATTCCTTAGTCTTAGGCTCACCCGGTGGAGGAGTCTCAAAGCCAGAGGACGAGGCAGAGAAATCGGCATCAGAGTCCGACTCAGACGAGCGAGTCCAGACTGGAGACCGAAGCCTGGTGCGGGGAACCTCCGTAAAAGTAATAGGCCTGCCCTTTTCAGTGGTGGGAGTCACCCCCTTCATCAGGCCTGATGTGGAAGGGCGGGACTCAACTGACAAGGAGACTCACGCGTCAGATCCGGGTGCGCCAAAGTAGAGGCTGCCACCAGATGACGACTGTCCAACTCAGAGACCAACTGGAAATTAGTCTCGGCCCACCAGGACTGGAGGATGGTCCTGAAGTCCACCTGAGACTGGAGATGTGGGGGCAGTGGAGGCCGATAAGCTGGCTGAAAACCATCTGGCACCCTGACGGCGGATAACCTGGCATATGGAAATTAGGCACATAGCCCGATGGCAGGTACCCCGGCAAAGGGAGACCTGGCATCTGGTACCCCCGTGGAACATATGCAGGGACAGGGTAACGTGGCAGCTGGTAGCAGTGCGTTTTGGAATCTGGCGATGGCCGTGACAGAAGAGCCATAAGGCCAGACGGAGGACCCTCTGGAGGCCGGAAAGGCTGGTAGGAAGGACCCGAGGGTAGTCAGGCAGAAAGCCACTAGGGACTGAGCCAGACGACAGCCCTGAGTGTCCCTCTGTCACAGGCGGGGGGGGGGGTGCGGAGGGCACTGCTGGGGGAGGCAGAGGGTCCAGAGGACAGACTGGGGGATTCACAAGGAGGTCCGGCTGTGACCCAGAAACAGTATTGTCAGGTTGACATCATTCCAACTCCTGCTCCAGACGCTCTGGAGAGGCTTGGGGGGGGGGGGGAGGAGTACCAGATCAGGTGAGCCCGCCAGGGATTGCTGCAGCCGAAGCAGCAGCAAGTGCTGGGTGGTCACATCAGGCCTTTCATCAGAGCCCAATGGGAGCACCTGGGCTGTGCAGACGGGAGAACAGACATATGAAATTACATACCTACCGTAATTTGATCTTGTCTTGTATCTTCACCATTCATTACTGCTTGGGGTTAAGCCGGACGGGCACCCGCCACGGAGTGTTTTTTTTTTTTTTTTTTTGAGTTGGCTCTAACGGCGCTGTCTCGAGGGCGACGCACTGCGTCATGCGTGAGGGACGGCCGTTAGGAGCCGCGGACTACTCCTCCATCTCAGTTCTGTTAGCCGGAGAGGCAAAATAAAGTGCGAGAAAAAAGAAAGTGAGGCAAGAGAGCCAAGGGATAGAAAAAGGAAAGGAAATAAACTGAAAAAGGAATAAGCCAATGGACAATAGACAGTGGAGAGAGAATTCCTACCCTAAGGGACCGCAGGGCCTCCTTTCCGGGGCGGCTCTAGGGGAGGAACAGAGAGAGAGAGAGAGGGGAAGGAGAAAGAGAGGGATGAAGGAAGAAGAAAGAAAGAGTGGCATGTTGAGAAGGAGAACAGTGCCCGTCGAGCATTGTTGGTTGAGAGGCTTATAGGCTCGAAATTAAAGAGGGAGCAAGAATCCCCGTTAGTAGGACTGAGGAGAGGTTCCACCAAACCTGCCAAACAGACCAAGAGAGGGCAGAGTCTCTGGACTCTCAGCATGCCAAGTCTCTTCATCCCAGTTGAGGGCTCCTGGATTGACTGTACAGAACCTGTTCCGGAAGAGCGCCCATCCAGGAAGAGGACTAAGTTCCTAGCACCTTGATAAGTGCTACCATAGAAGAGTATGGGAAAAACTAAGCCTTCTCGAAGGCAGTTTGTAAGAAAAATAGAGAGGGACTCAATCAGACTTGCTATGACAAGGCAGACAGAGGCTTGAAGCTGACATGGTCAGCCAGCAGCTGTAAAAGCTTTTTGAAAAATAATGCCTGCCAAGGGGATCCTAAGTTGAAGGTGCAGAGACAGGGCATGGCCACCAGGCTGTGGAACAACATGACCTGAGGAGGCAAGGAATTGCAGCGTAGGGCAGTCAAAAAGAGTTCCCTCAGAATTAAAAAAAATTTGTAACCGTACTCGTTCCTCTTTACCTTGAGGAAAAAAGGGGGTCCAGGGTTTTAAATAATTGATTAGTTTTTTTTTTTCCTTGGGACTATACTAACTGTACAGACAGTATTTACACAGAGTCCCTAGAAGTGCCACGCCTGCCAAACACGGCGAGGCAAGAGCCATGCATCTCCCCAACGACTCAGCACTTTTATGAGCAAAACCAATCAATCAATCTTAGAGTGAAGTAAATCCCTGGGATCCATTCACCAAGAATGGGGAAAACAGAAAAGTTTTTTTTTTTTTTTTGGCATAAAGGCCAAGGGAGTAAGAGGAATGCAGGCGGAGGGGAGACGCCACAGAAGGAGGCCACTGAGGGGAAGGTGGTGGAGATTAGAATGAATGGTGAAGATACGAGAAGATCAAGAATTACAGTAGGTACGTAATTTTCATATCTTCCTTGTCAATTCTCACCATACCATTACTGCTTGGGAGAAGATTGCTTCCCCTAAAAAAAGGGAGGGGTAGAACCCTGAGGGAACAAGACCCCCAGCCTCCTGTTGGTGAGAAACAGAAGGGGAAGACCCTGGCTAGTACAGAGAGAAGCCTATGAGGGAGAAGAGCTAGGAGGTGCCTCCCGAGGACGGGGAGACGGAGGAAGCCCCTGCAAAAGTCTCCTAGCTCTGGAGGAAAAAAGACGGGTCCCCCGGAAAGCGGAGCGCATCACCCTATGCCGGGCCAGGGGTGACTACCTTGATAGACAAAGCCATGCCGTCCGCCTAATGCAGATCGCTGTCCCGGCAAGCCTGGAAGCCACCTCATTGGCGTCGTAAGATGCCCTTGCTTGGTGTCTTGCCAGCTCCAGGCCTATAGCGGAGAGGGCAATAGCTTGTCTGGTTTGCTCCGTATCAGGCATTGATGCTAGGAGCTGGGAGAGCATCGACCACAGATGCCGATTGTAGGCAGCGTGGTGAGCCTGATGATGCAATACATGCCACCGCATGAGAAGAAGAGAACACTTCGCCTCCCACCGGTCGAACTGTGGAGAATCCGAATCTGGTGGGCAGTCGTGATGCGCCAGGCAGCGGCGCCTGGAAGGAGTCTTGGTACACCCAAGCCCCGAGGCGGTTGGGAAAGAGTACCCAGGATCCAGAGGGGCACAAACCACGACAGCAGTCAGCCGGGCTGGAGAAAGGCGGCTGATGCATGCCAGGAACGGATAGACGCCTCTGGAAGGGGATAGGCCAGGAAGGTACCACCAGGTGCTGGGCACTGAATTCTCCAAGGAATTCACGCTGCCTGCTCAGTATTGTCTCTCCTTACATAAGAGATCTGGGTCCCCACCATCCTCGAGGAATCGCTGATATTCAGTGAAATCCAGCGCGAAGAAAGATGAGCAGGGTTCCTCTCCCTCAGAGGAGGAAGATGAGGATGATGGGGGCTCAATGTCCAGAGGATTCCTGCGGGTGGGGAGAGTCGAAAGACCCGCCTCATGCATACATCTCATCATGAGGGAAGGCCAGAGAACTCCCTGAACTGCTCCCAGGATAACGGACCCGAGGACCGATACGGCCTGGAAGCAAGGGGTGGATGCAGAGGTACTGGAGAAGGCACCTACGAAGAGGCAACTGACCTCTGCCAGGACTCTGAAATCCGGGGAACGGAGCCCGAGCTGGCGGGATCCCGGACAACAAACCAGGCCGCAAGACGGAACCCTGAGAAAGCGATGCCTGGAAGAGCCCAGGGGGAGAACCTCCCCTGTGACGAACCCGGGACTGCATGGTTCCAGAAGGGCAGTCCACAGCAACGCCACCGGAGGGCACCCTAGAGCCCAGGAGGGAAGGGCGGGCTCGGCGCTACAGCTCCTAGCCACCCCACCAGAGGCGGCCGACAGAGACCGGGCCCTGTCCCTGCCCCTCAACCCTCGGACTCAGAGCCCTCCTCGACTGCAGCGCCCCTCAAGACTCAGAGGAGGCAACAGCACCCGGGAGGGCAGCTGTCACAGGTCCCTCAGGAGGGGAGCCTCCCTCAGTCCCCACCACATCACCCCCTGGGACCCAGGGCCACCCCAGCCCGAGAGCCCTCAGGGGAGGACGGGAGGGGACAGTGGAAGGCCCCTGTGCACGGGGACCCCGACTCGAAGAGCCAGGGTGCCAGGATGGGTCCACATCAGAGTCAGAGTCATCGGCCTCCGAAGAAGACGAGACCAGCAGAACCTCAATGCTGGCAACACCGGGAATCCCCGGGGCAACGGCACCGCGAACGGTGCTGGTGCCAGGGAGACGCCGGACGACCCCCGCCCACCCGTGACAGCCAGGCCCGGCCCTACCTCCCCTGCGGTACCAGCCAGGCTCCAGCGCGCTCCCGGCGTCCCGGAACGTGACCGCCAGCTGCGAGTGGCACGGGGGCCAAGGCGGCACGCCCACGCGCTGCCTCCAATCACCGGCGCCGGCTGAAAGGCGCCTGGAGGGCGCCGAGGGTCCACTCGTGCCCAACCCAGAAATCATGGGCCCGCACACTGGGAGCCTGCACCTCGAGGAGGTGACTGCCGAGGTGGTGTCACCGTCCGGCCCCAGGGTGACCACGCGTTCCCCCGACACGCGAGAAGCTTCCTCTTGACAAGAGAGGGAGCCCTCCTCCATGGGACCGATAGGCCCAGGAGGGACCCGGGAAGGGCCTAGAGACCTTACCTGGGAATCCCTGGGCCTTGCGTCCCCGAGGTCAGGCGGGCCTTGACAGTTGAACGCTACGGATTCTCGAGGGACATGACGTCCACGGAGAAACAAGCGCCACACGCGTCCATGTCGTGGTTGGGTCCCAGGCAACGGAGACAAACATCATGCCGGTCCGAGACGGAAAAATGCCGGCCACAGGAGCACCGACGCATAGGGGCGCAGCCCGCCTTCGATTTACGCCTTGCTCCAGAACCGGACATGATGCAAACCAACTGAGGAAAAAAAGTAGGAAAACACTCGGCGCCGTAGATAGAAATAAAAAGGAACAGTCTTACCGGTATATGGCGTCGAGTGGATGTCTGAGAACACGAGATGAGGAGTCGGGACAAATCCGAAGAGCGAACACTATACGCTACCGCGCGGCAGGTGCAGCCTCGATGGCGGGAGAAACAGAACTGAGATGGAGGGAGGTCCGGCTCCTAGGCCATCCCTGCGCATAACGAAAATGCGCCCTCGAGGGACGCGCCAGAGCCAACCAAAAAAAAAAAAAAAACCCCAGCGGGTGGCACCTCGCCAACCCAAGCAGTAATGAATGGTGAAGATTGACAAGGAAGATCCAGCTTATCAGTCTTGGCTGGGCTTTCACATGGTCCTCTGGTGCCAGACTTGGCCTGGGCTGGGCGCTCAGATGTTCCAACTAGCGACTTACCAGCCTCGCCAGCAGGCTTAGATCCTTTGGTTTTGAGGGGCCTAAGCATGGCAGGAGCCTCATACTAGACTGACGTAACCGCCGCCAACGTGACCAGTGGCGGCAGGGGGACCAAGGGCTGTTCCTGGGTATAAGCAGGCTTATCTGAAGTGGCGCCATTCCCGGAGGAAGAGGGCCACTGGTTGTCCATGGTCCCCAGAGGGAGCCGCAGGCAGAGGGAGACCTATTCTGGTCCCGGTGTTTCTCCTTGTCCTTCCATTTCTTGCGTCGGTGCAAGTCCGAAGAAGGGAGGAAGATGCACTCCACTGCTTCTGCAACTCCTTCTCCATTGATGCCATTTTCAGCTTCAAAACATGGGCCTCGAGGGCTTACTACCCGCATTTCCGTGTGGCCTGAGTGAAGTTCAAGCAGGCCTCACAATTCTCGGTCTAGTGTTCCGGGCCTAGGCAGAAGAGGCAGAGGGAATGGCCGTCCTTATGCTGGAGTTGCATACCACAGGAATCGCACTTGTTCTTAGACTCAGGAGGCAGAGAAGACATGCACAAAAATATATACTAAAAGGGATAAGGAATAAAAGAAAAAAAATCTAAGATGAATACTCATCCAAAATGGTGATCGAACTGTAGCAGCGATCTCCGCAAGATCTGTCATGCACAGGTCACAGTGAGAAAGAACTGGAGGGCAGGCCAGGGACCGCCCACTATATAGGGTCACGCTGATGTTGGTCATGTGATGTCGGTGGGCAGTCCCCCGCCAGACACTGCTAGCTAAAGTTTTCTATGTGGTCCTGATGCCAGGGGGTTCAGTCCTTATGTTAAATACCTACTGCAAGAGCTTTCTCAAAGCAAGATCTAAGATTATGTACCGGGCTTCGAGTTGGCCTGTAAGCACTGCCTCCATGTCTCGCCATGAAATTGTTATTTTCCTAGAGTGCTGCTTGTCAGTCATTCTTTCAGGAGGAGACAGATTATAGCAAACCTCACCCAACCTGTGTTTGTTTTTTTTTTACAGTGTCCTAGGAAGCTGAAAGAAGCTGCAGTTCTTCCTGAAGTCCTGCTATCTCCTGTTCATGTTGTGCCGGCTGCACCCAAAAACGTGAAGGACCACTGTTGGGCAGGAAAGAAGGTTTATATTCTGCTAGGCAGTTCTGGGGCATGCTGGGTGTTGTAATCCAATAGCGACAGAAAGGTACTTTGAACCAATCTCATCTTAGCCTCGTGAGTAAGGACGTGCTTGATTCTATAAAATAAACCAAGCCTTTGTTTCAGCTTTTTTTGCGAGTTCCTCTATGTGTTCAGTATAAGAAAGGCGACAGTCAATCCACATCCCAAGGTACTTGAATTTATCTACGTAGTCCAGGGATTCACCTAGCAGCGTGGTAATAGGTTACACAGTACCTGTCAGACAGAATAGAAGCAGAGATGGTCGGGGACAGAAGCATGGCCTTTTTTTTTTTTTGGCATTTAAGGGCAATTTTTGGTTGAGCAAGTTTCGTTGCAGAATGTTAAAATCAGACTGAAGGTCCATGCAGGCGCACTCAGGAGTAGATCTGGAGGTGTATAGGACCGTATCATCTGCGAAAAGATGGATGTCAGAAGATATAATTCCAAGGTCAATGTTGTTGATGTAGAGTGCGAATAGTAAGGGACCCAGAATCGAGCCCTGAGGCACACCTCTGCAGACTGGTTTCAGTGGTGCTTTAACCTGCTGAGTACGACCGGTGAGGTAGGAGAAGAACCAATTCAGGGACAGCTTGTCTATGCCAATGTTACAAAGGGTATGCAGAAATAAGACATGATCAGCGGTGTCTAAGGCCTTACTTGGGTCAAGGAAGACTGAACACACAAAGTGTTTATCATTAAGAGTTTTCTGCCAGTCGTTCGTTACCTTGGCAAGTGCAGAAATTATACTATGACGGGGCCTAAAGTCTGATTGAACTGGATTGAGCAGGTTAGAGGAGTTCAAGTAATTTCCAAGTTGCAAGTTAACTACTTTTTCGAGCAATTTAGAGAGGATAGGGAGCAAAGAAATAGGCCTATAATTATTGAGATCAGTTGAGTCACCAGATTTGAACACAGGTATAACTTGAGCAGTCTTCCATATCGTGGGGAGTTCGCCCAGCGAAAGAGATAAATAAAAAAGGTGCATGACTGGTACAGCCCAAACACGGTAGCTAATCTTTAAGAAGTGCGGCTCAATAAGGTCAGCACCAACACTTTTCCTGGTGTCCAGTTGCAAAAGCAGGTCCTCTACCTCATTAAGGGTGACTGGGTGAAAGGAGAAGGCAGAGGAGATAAGGTAAGGGTTGGATATTCCCTGTGCTGAGGACTGGGTACGAAGGCGACTGGCAGGTGAAGAGTCAAGGGCCAGCCCTGCAGTGGTAAAGTGGTTGTTCAGAACAAGGATCCCAGCTTTGTCAGTGATAGATGCACCACCGTGCGAAATTTTTGAGGGAAGGGAACTAGAAGGAACATGACCCTCGATCTCCTCAAGTGTTTTCCAGAACTTTGCAGGGCACACAGTGGAAGACTCCAGTGTTGATCATAGTAGTTAGCCTTTTCAGTTCTGATTAGCTTCATGCAGAGGTTCCTAGCAGTCCTGAAGGCAGTCCAGTGAGCAGGGAGCTTTGTTTTCCAGGTCTTTTTCCAGAGTTTGTCCCTATTATGTAGGCTGTCCTCAGCTCGGCCGTGAACCAGGGAAAGGACCTCTTCTTGATGCGGATTTTGACTAGGTGTGCATGATTATCGAGTGCGTCTAACACAGTGGAGTTGAAAAACAGATAGGCCTCTTCAACCGACTTGGCCAAGTAGAAGTCCTCCCAGAGCAAGGAGTTCTGAAAGTCCGAAAGGAAGGCCTTGGGGTCAAAGCTACACAAACATCTTTTGAGGATGTACCTAGACGCAGTAGTAGGTTTAGGCACAGACCTTATGCAAGCAACGAGACAATGATAATTGACATCTGACAAAAATATGCCAGAGTGAGAAAATAAGTAGGGTTTACTCCCTAGTATAATGTCTAACAAGGAGCTTTTACTGGGGTTTGTTTTGTTTGGGCGTGTCGCTTCAAAAATAAATTGGGCAAGCCCAAAGATATCACAGATTTTTGAGTGGTTTGGAACTATCCCAGAACCAGTCCAGGTTGAAGTCGCCCAGGATAATGACCTCAGCCTGCGTTGAACTTAAGTAACTGGTAAGATGACTCAGCAAATGAATGCCTGTAGAAGAAGGCCTATAGCATCCTGTAACGTACAAGGAAGAGGAAGCAAGCTGGACCTTAATAGTTAAGTTTTCAAATTCCTTTGGGACAGAAGTGGAGTTGGCAATAGAGTGTGTACTTGTCCAGGATGTAGATGGCAACTCCATTCCCTCTGGTCGATCGAACCGTACAGAAGATGTTGTATGATGGAATATTCACCTCAGAATCTAGGGTAGAGGGTTTGAGCCAGGATTCTGTGATCACCAGGCCATCCGGCTTAGTATGTGAAATCCAGGTTTGGATAACATCTAATTTTTTAAGTAAGCCACACACATTTATGTGAAGAATACGCAATCTTTTAAGGTGTGCTAAGTCCCGGGGAGCATGGATTGCTATTGGAGGGCCTGGGTTTAGTTCAACAGTACCCGAGCAAAGCAACAGCAACAGTCTATAGGACCTAGCACGTTCCCATTTATAGAAGGACACAGTTCGAGGCTTAGGGTGGCTAAATTTATTTATTTAGCTTTTGTTTACCGGGTAAGTACACTAGACAAGTAGTATGCCTATTTTCAGGAACGACCCGGGAGAGCACAAAACATACAGTATACATACATGGCAACATTGGAGAAACAGCATGATACAGTAAAAAACAGCTATAACAACGCTTGTATAAGGGTAGAGATACTGTCACACAAAGTACAAATTGTTACAGGACATAGATAGATGTTAGAATCACTGAATACATATTTCATAAACCATCATGGACTCAGAGTGGACTGCAGAGTATTACATTACAGAGACTAGGAGCAGTCACATCTTGTCGTTTGTTTTAGGTGGGACCACAGGGAGGAGCGAAAGGTCTCATGGGAAGGGGCAGAGCGAACAGAGTCCGGAATGGAGTTCCAGAGCCTAGGCACAAAAGAGGCAAAGTCACGATCCCCCATAAGGGTCCGAGTAGGGGGAACTTTAAGCAACTCGGCGGTCTGTGACCCGAGCTGGTAGGGATGGCCCAGTTTTGGGAGGAATGCGCCAGTCCCGACGTGGGATGCCCGTGGCAAGCACTTTCCTGGTGAAGTTTCCTACACCAAGGATCAGGAATTCAAGGGGGAGCCAGCTGAGTTTGTCATAGAGCTCACGCCGGTGGGTGAGTTTGGGAGCAGCAAGTGCAAACCGACAGATATCATTATACGTGTTCCACCGATTAAGATGGATTTGGGGTGACCTGGCAAATAGGGTGGTATCCATAACTAAGGGGAGAAGCACTCCCCTGCAAGTGGCAGCCCGCCCCTGAGTCAGGTTGTAATTGGCCCTGTAGGCAAGGCCAAGCTTACACCTGGTGGCTCTGCAGATGTTTTGGATATGGCTTCCCATGTCAAGTTGTGGGTCAAGGGTGACCCCAAGATATTTAATTGAGCTCGCTGTTGACAACAGGGGCCTCCATCACAAGCTATTTTGAGCATAGCTGATGGGGCTTTTTAACTTGGTGGAACCAAAGAGCATGGCCTGAGTTCTGTTAGGATTCAATACCAGTCTATGGTTGGTAATCCAGGCGAGACTCTGCTGAAGTCTTCAGATAGGCACTGGTTAAGATCAGCAGCATTATGAGCATGGGCCACTAGCACAAGGTCATCTGCATAAGCGTGACTTGGCAATGAGAGGTCACCCATGGGAGTTGATTAATAAAAAGTGAGAAGAGGAGAGGTCCAAGTACCGATCCTTGGGGAACTCCCATGGTCACAGCCCTAGGCTCCGAGAGGACCTTGTTAAAGCAGGTGCGCTGCTTTCTACCCGTTAGGTAGCCCATCATCCAACTCACAGCATGCGGAGAGAACACGAGAGCCCTGAGCTGCTCCCCCAGTAGGTCATGGTTGACGAGGTCAAAAGCTTTTGACAAGTCAATAAATATAGCACCTGACAGTTTGCCCTGATCCATGGCGGATCTAATACTAGAGGTTACAGTAATCAGGGAGTAGTGGTACTATGACCCTTCCGGAAACCATATTTGAGCCCCAGAATGCAGCTCATGAGTATCCACGCATTACTCGAGAGTTGCTCCACAACCTTTTCCAGGAGTTTACCAAGGAAGGGAGAATAGCAATAGGCGATAGTTGTCAGGGAGTTTGGGATTTCCCTGCTTCAGAACAGGGACTGTCCTTGTCTCCTTCCAGATGTCAGGGATTATCCCCGAGCTAAGGGATAGGTTAAAGATATGGGCAATAAGAAGGGCAATGTAAGCTGCTCCCAGCTTGAGAAGCCTGGGCTCAAGGTTGTCAGGCCCTGCACTGGAGTGCTGGGAGAGGGCAGCCAAGCGGTTCCGAACATCAAGGACAGACACGGCCTTAAGATTAATACTCTCAGAGGAGGATGTTCACTCTGCATTGGAGGGATATTAAGCGAGCGATCCCCAGCGGTCGTGAAACGAGAGGTGAGGGCCGAAAGGTCAGAGAAGTGGAGATTGAGGCGGTCGGCTATAGTGTGGGCATTATTGCACGAGACTCCATCAATAATCATATCCACAACACCCGAGTGAGAGGGCCCACTGACAAGGGATTTAATGTTCCTCCAGAACCTCCTAGGATCTCTGACAGAGCTAAGTAGTGCCGATTTACAGAAGTTACTTTTGGCAGCCCTAATGGCTTTTTTACACCGATTCCTGAGTTGCCGATATCTCAGGAGATTAGCAGATCTCTGAACCTTAGTACCGCCCAGCATTTGTCTCTCTCCGCATCTGGGCAAGTAAGTCACCATTCAGCCAGAAGGTGGTTGTTCCCCTCACCTCCGGGTGACCCTGGGGCGTGTCTATCTTGGAGAACACCAAAGGAATGTATGAAGCAGGAGGCTGCCACTGAGGGGTCAGAGGCTTCAAGCACCCTGGTCCAGTCAGTACATCCTAGATGCCAGGAAAGCCTCAGGGTCAAAACTGGAGTATTTTCTGACTTGAATGATTTTGTGGAATTCTAGGGAGGGATTTTCCAGACACAGTATACCGGGAGTGGTCAGATATGGAGTCTGATAGGGTGCCTGATGAGGTAATCCTCTCTGGCCGGTTGGTCAGGATCCAGTCCAGCAGGGAACTTGAGGAACCATTGGCTGCCTGTCTCGTCGGGTCATGGATGAGTTGGTTAAGGGATAGGCAGGCAGGGTTGTGATTAGCATTTCCCTAATATTGCCACACTCCCAGTTCATGCTGATATCACCCATAATAATGAGTTCATTGTCACCTATACCGGGCCTAACTGCATCTAAGAGGAAAGTGAGTCCTGTCAGACCCCCTAGGGGGGTTAGAGCACACCCAAGTGCAACTTCTTTAGCATCGCCCAGCAGCAGGAGCACATGAAGAAACTCACAAGGTGGATGATCAGGTTTACCTGTGCCACCAGGGAGATTTTCAGATGGGATCTGTAGTAGATGAGGGTGCCACCTTTCCTACCCCCAGTCCTGTCTAGGCGAATGAACTCGTATCCTGTTGGGAAGCAGGCAGAGTCAGGAATCGAGGTTTGAGCCAAGTCTCAGTTATCCCTAGGATGTCTGGCTTCTATAACTCAGTCCACGCTAGGAGACCGTCTCGGTTAGGAAGCAAGCTCCTAATATTCATATGCACTATTTTTAGTCCCTTATTCCCACTCCAGGTGGCGGGAATATTAGAGATCAGCTTAGATGGCCCAGGATTGAGCTCAATATCTCCAGCCATGAGAAGTGAGAGTAGGGCTAGCACCAATCGTGCACCAAGGGAGCACAGTGTTGCATGGAGCAGAACCCTGGCCTGGAAGAATGGCGGAGATGAGCAAAGAGGGAGGGACGTGCATGGGGCACAAAACCTAGAAGGCAAGGATGCAGTAGTCCCTGCATACCAAGGAAACATGATAAAGAAGTCCAAGGCTATAGGGGTGGGGAACATGGTGGGTGGCTTGTATGGTGGTGTATTTTCATCCAACGTGGATGTACCACAGCAAGGAGTAGCTGAACAGAGCAATAAGCCAGCAAAAAGACACAGTGAAAGTGAAGCCCTCATTTTCCCCCAACAATAGCCATGGGTGTAAAGGGATCCTATAACCTATTTATGAGCAAGTAGTATTTGTTTGGAAACAAGCAGTGGGGCTGTATACTCCTTTAAAGTCAACAGGTTCAGTATCACCAATAAGGGACTAATTTTTGTAAAAATGTTTTTTCCTGAACAGTAATGGAAGATACTTACAGCGTATACTCCATCATCTCCATGTTTCTTACTGAAACCATTACTTTCTGAAGAGCTACACTCTAGGAAAATTGCAATTTCAACTGCTGACTTCAGTGCTGCACATGACTATTGTGATGACAGCAACACTGGGAAAATTGCTCTCTGACTGGTTCTGTATTCACTGCAACATGCCCAAGTTTGCAAGATCCTTATCTTGCTATACTGGGTCAAGATAAGACTTTATTTTGCTATTTATCAGTACACAACTGTATAAAAAGGGATATTTGGAGACCAGACAACTGGGCAGTATATTCGATGCTTGTCATTCAACACACCCAATCTTTTCACATACTGGAAATGGTAGGGGTGCTGGATACTTGCTTCTTTGCTCAACAGCTGTCAGGTGGTGGGGAACGGCAAGGGTGGCAGGGGCAGCCACAAGGGGTTCGACCAGTCTCACACCATCCAGACAGCAAATCGCTTTGCACCCCTGGAGGAGGCCATGGTACTTTACTCCGTCGGGGGGGGGGGGCAGCAAACTGAGTCTTAGTGGTCAGGGGCGCAATGATCAGGGGAGTAGAGAAAGTGGCAGATGGGGAAGGGGAATGGTCAGATGCCTTCCTGGTTCATGAGCCATCTGGAATACAGACAGGATAGTGAGGATGGTGGAGAAGGGAGACGGGAACCTGGGTGTGCTGGTACACGTGGGTACCAACAATCTGGTAAACCAGTCTAATGAAGGCAGTGAAGCAACATTTTAGAGGCTGAAGGACAGACTGAAGGCTCACTCCTTTCTGAAGTCCTCCCTGTGTGGAATGGGGAGTGGAAACAGGGTTTAAAAAAAAAGATTGGGGAGTTTAATGAGTGGTTGAAGGGATGGTGTCAGGAGGAGGGATACCACTATGTGGGGGACTGGGGGGCTTCTGGGACAGGAGACTCTTCAAGGGTGATCTTCACCTGACGAGAGGAGGCCAGTGCTCTGGAGCAGACATATGTCTACACTGGACAGCTAAACTCACTGCGAGGGAGACTGAGGCTAGGGGAACCACTGAGAAAGGAGAACAGGTGGGGATCCTAGCTAGGGCTCCCCCTGAGCAGGGGACTAGTAGCAGCAAGGTAGGTAACAGTAAGGTTGAAGTTCAAATTGGGTTAAGGGAAGAGGTCAATGAGGGATAGCTGAAAAGCCTATATTCAACATGAAAAACAAATAAATTAAGGAAACTAAGGAAGAAGGAATAGGAAAAAGCAGCAGGGGATCAGGAGAAAGATGGAAAGGGGTCTGCCTTAATGCCAGGATTCTGGGAAATAAAATTAGCACGCTCCAGGCAATGGTGGCAGACATTGTGATGGACCTAGTAGCCACCACAGAAATTTGGACCACAGAGAACGACTGGAACCCAACAGACCCATGCTACACCATTTCTACATGTGACAGAGGAAAAGGTAAAGGAGAAGGCGCAGCCCTATATGTCATGAAAGGCAGAGACAGTGGAGGATGGAAAACATCAGGGGCAGTAATGGGCAAACAATCACTGTGGGTTCAGCTCACAGCATCCTCAGGCAAGAAACTACAGACAGGGTGATCTATAGACTTCCAGGATAGGGGGAAAAAGAAAGATAAGGAGCTAGTGGCAAAATTAGAAAGGTGGGTGGCAAAGGGGGAGGTGGTGATAGGAGATCTAAATCTGCCAGATAATGACTGGGTCATTCCAGCAGACAGGAGCTCCAGAAGTCAAGGCCTACAGGATACATTACAGGACTGCCTGCTGGTGCAGCTGGTTAAGGAACCCACTAAGCAGGCTGCCATCTCAATGTGGTGCTCACCAACTCTGAAGTAATAGGAAGAGTGAGGGTAGGGGAGCCACTAGGATCCAGTGACCATAAATCTATATGGCTCGACCGAACCACTGGGACAAGCAAGCCCTCAAAGGCTGAAGTCCTAGATTTCAGAAGGACATATTTCAACCGATGAAGGAGCTGGTCCGGGACAAATTACTCAGAGTGGACTGCATCACAAATGTGGAATAAAGATGGGGGAAATTAAGGGGGCCATTATTGAGGCAAAGGGGGGGAAAAAGGTCTTGCATGAGAATAGTAATCAAAAGAAACAGGTACCAAGAGACCAATATGGTTCTCTGGAAAGGTCAGGGAAGAAATGACAGCCAAAAAGAAGGCATTCACCAGGTACAAAAAAGAAAAAATAGGGAAAGTACCAAATGAGAACAAGAGAAACAAGGAGGGCGGTCAGAGAAGCATGGCAGACACAAAGCTGCATACTGCTGAAAGGGGTCAAGTGAGAAGAAAACTAGTTCTTTATACATAGTAGGGAACTAGGACTTAACTTCATGGGGAGGGCATGGACAAGGATATGATAGAAGGCATTCTTAGAATGGCAGACAAAGGGGAGATACTTTTGATGGGAGACCTGAATATGCCAGATGTTAACTGGAGCACATTTGCTGCAGTCACATCCAAGAGCAGGGCCATTCTTGATGCCCTACAGGTGGCAGGCCTCAGACAGCTAGTTTCGGAACCCACTCGTGAGGGAGCAATCTTAGACCTCGTACTCTCAAATGGGGGCAGTGAGAGGATCTCAGATCTAGAAGTGGGTTGCCATCTGGGAACAAGTGACCATCAAACAGTGTGGTTCACGTTAAACTCAGCTACAGAGTCAAGCCATACAAAGTGAGGGTACTGGACTTTAGGAGGGCTGACTTTGGCAAGATGGGAGAGTACCTCAGAAAAGCACTATCAAACAGGCTAGAAGGAGGTGTGGAGCAACAATGGGGAATCATCAATACTGCCATTTCAGAGGCAACAAGCCTTTGTGTGAAGCAAATAAATCAAAACTAAAGAAAAAGCCACTATGGTTCTCAAAAGAGGTGGCTGTGAAAGTCAGGAAGAAAAATATAGCATTCCGGAAGTATAAGGAAACACAGGAAGAGCAGGACAGAGAGCTATACCAGTTAAGGCAGAAGGAAGCAGGGAGGGAAGTCAGAATAGCAAAGGCCCAAACTGAGGAAAAGATAGCCAACTCAGTTAAGGGGGATAAAACCTTTTATAGGTACATCAGCGAGCGTAGAAAGACAAAGGGAGGGATAGTGAGGCTGAATAGAATGAACGGTGGGTGGGCAGAGGGGACAGTGAAAAAGCAGGATACTGAGCGAATATTTCTGCTCAGTATTCACAAAGAGGAGGGAAGTACCTAATCCAATTAACAGAAGCACTCTTGATAGGGTGTCGATCCCAGTCCTTTCACAGAAGAAAGGGTTCTGCAAGAACTCCTAAAACTGAATGTGACAAAAGCAATGGGGCCTGATGGAATTCACCCCAGAATTCTAAAAGAATTAAGGGGAGAACTAGTGAAACCACTGGCAACTCTTTTAATAAATCATGGGAGGATGGTGTGGTACCCGAGGACTGGAGGAAGGCGGATGTGATTCCCTTCACAAAGTGGGACCAAGACAGAGGCAGGAAACTACAGACCTGTCAGTCTGACCTCCGTGGTAGGGAAGTGATGGTCACTTCTGAAGGAAAGAACAGTTGAGTACCTAGAGGCCAGTGGGGCAGAGGACCCAAGGCAGCATAGGTTCACAGCGGGAAGGTCATGTCAGACGAATCTAATAGATTTCTTTGACTGGGTTACCAAAGTAGTAGACCAGGGAGGGGCTATGGACATGGCCTACCTAGACTTTAGCAAGGCATTTGACACAGTCCCACACAAAAGATTAATAGTCAAATTAACCAGCCTGGGAGTAGGTCCCTGGGTAAAACACTGGCTGGACAACAGGACACAGAAGATAATTGTAAATCGAGTCCACTCTGAAGAAAGAGGGGTTACTAGTGGGGTACCGCAGGGTTCAGTATTGGGTCCAGTCCTTTTTAAAGTCTTCATAAGTGACATTGCAGAAGGACTGGAAGGAAAAGTATGCCTCTTTGCAGATAACACAAAGATCTGCAACAGGGTTGATACACAAGGAGGCGTGGAAAGGATGAGAAGGGACTTGGCAAGGTTGGAGGAATGGTCAGAAGTATGGCAGCTAGATTCAATGCAAAGAAGTGCAAATAATGCACCTGGGAAACAAGAACCCAGGAAGAATACACAATGGGAGGAGGTAGTAACAACAAAAGGAAAGGGACCTAGGGGTAATCATATCAGATGACCTTAAGGTTGCAAGCAATGTGAGAAGGCAGTAGGGAGGGCTGGGGTATACTGGGATGCATAGGGAGGCATCAGCAGCAGAAAACAGGAAGTTGTTATCCCTCTGTACAGACAGTTGGTGAGACCCCATCTGAGTACTGTGTCCAGTTCTGGAAACCCCATCTCCGCAAGGACATAGACAGGATAGAGGCAGTCCAGAGGAGGGCAACTAAAATGGTGCAGGGTCTGCAAGAGAAGCCGTATGAGGAGAGACTAAAGGAGCTTAATATGTACAGTATACCCTTGAGGAAAGAAGGGAGATGGGGGACATGATAGAAACTTTTAAGTACCTCAGTGGAATCAACAAAGTCCAAGAGGGTAGCATCTTTCAGAAAAACAGACGTGCAAGAACAAGAGGACACAATTTAAAGATGGTGGGGGGGCGGTTCAGGGGCAATGTGAGGAAGTATTTCACAGAGAGGGTAGTGGATGCATGGAACAGCCTTCCTGAGGAGGTTGTGGGGTCTAAAACTGTGGGAGAATTCAAGAATGCATGGGACAGACATAAGGCAATTCTTGTTGGGGGTAGGAAGAAATAGGCTGTTGGTTAACTAGGATCTACGGCCTATCCTGTAGATAGGGAAATGGGCAGACTAGATGGGCCAAGCGGTCCTTATCTGCCATCAAAGTCTATGTTTCTATGTAAAGAAGGGAGGAGGACTTGCTCGGCTAACAGAGGGAGGTAGGGTAACTGAGGAGGACGAGCAGAAAGCAGCTGCTCTTAAAGATTACTTCTACTCTGTATTCACAAAGAAGAGAGAGGGCATCCGCCAAAGAATGGCATTAAGGCAGCTGTAAGAGGGATCCCCGAGATGAAGCAGCACACATTTACTTGCAAAAGGGTTTAGATGCATCCGAAGGTGTTCAAGGAACTGGCAACAGAACTAACAGAACCCTGGTAGAGCTATTAAATAGCTCAATTAGGAACATAGAAACACAGGAATGTGACAGCAGAAAAGGACCATCAGGCCCACCCAGTCTGCCCATTTTGCCTAGTTATTCACTAGGACTTAACTGCAGTCTCCCCCCCTTCCCAACATCCCTGTGTATCCCACGTCCTCTTGAACCCTCCCACCGTCTTCTCCTCCACCACTCTGCTAGGCAGCCCATTCCAGTTGTCCACCACCCTTTCAGTGAAGAAGTATTTCCTAAAGTTACCTCTAACTTGGCCCCCCTTGTCTTGGAATTCATGCCCCCTCAGCCTAGGTTGGTCCCTTCAGTTGGAAGAGGCTCTCCACACACATCTTATTGATACCCATTAAGTATTTAAACATCTTGATCATGACACCCCTCTCCCTCCTCTGCTCCAGGTAGTACAGGCCCAGGTCATCTAGGTCTCCCCTCGTAACGTAAGTGTTCAGCCCCTCACCATCTTTGTAGCCCTTCTCTGAACTCTCCTACCCTCTCCACGTCCTTCTTGGAGCACGGTCTCCAGAACTGGACCCATACTCCAGTCTGGCCTAACCAGCTGGGTATACAAGGGAACTATGACCTCCCTCCTGCTGCAGACCCCCTCTATGCAACTTAACATCCTGCTGGCTCTTGCCACTACCCCTTCACACTTCTTTGCCACTTTCAGGTCCGGTGAAGTGATACCTAGGTCCCTTTCCTCTTCTGTTACCTGCAGGGATCTACCTCCCATCCAGTACTCCGCTTTACCATTTTTCCTGCCTAAGTGCATGATCTTACACTTTGCTGTACTGAATGACAACTGCCACTCTTTGGACCACTCCTCCAACCTCCTCAGATCTCTACGCATCATTTCCACCCCCTCTTGCGTGTCCACTCTATTGCAGACCTTTGCGTCATCTGCAAATAGACTCATCCTCCCTTCCAGACCCTCCACTATGCCCCCTATAAAGTCATTAAACAGTAGTGGACCTAACACCGACCCTTGGGGTACCCCACTGATGACCGCGGACTCTTCCGAGGGTGCCCCGTTGACCAATACCCTCTGTTCTCCCCTCCAACCAGTTCTGCACCCACTTTATCACCTCCCACAACCCCAGGCAACCCATTTTGTGCAATAGTCTCCTGTGGGGTATTGAGTTAAAAGTTTTTCTAAAGCCAAGGCGACTACGTCCACAGGCCCCTCCCCCACCCTGATTCACCACCCGGTGACCCAGTTAAAAACTATCAAGTTTGACAGATCCACCCTCTTTGAACCCTAGTTGCCTTGAGTCCCGATGGCCTTTTGCCTCCAAGTACTGGTTGATTTTTCTTGAGCAGTTTTTCCCCATGAGCTTGCCAACCACAGATGTCAAGCTCACTGGCCTGTAGTTGCCCACCTCTTCCTTCCCCACTCCCTTGTGAAATGGTACTACATCCACACATTTCCAGTCCTTAGGTACCACCCCCGATCAAGGAGTTATAGAATATGGTAGTCAAAGTGGCAGCCAGTACATCTCTCAGTTCCCTCAAAACCCTTGGATACACCCCATCTGTCCCATGGCCTTGTCTGCCTTCAAGTCCTTAAACTCCCTCAGGATCTCCTCTTGCCTAAATGGACTCACGTCCACCCCTCCCGCATCCTTTGCAATCCTAGATTTACCCCTCCATTCTTCCTTCATGAATGCTGAGCATAAATAGCTATTCAATAGTTCAGTCTTCTCCTGGTCCCCACCACCTCTCCCCACCCCATTTTTCAGACTGGGTGTCCCCTTCTGTTTTCCTCCTTTCACCTATATACCTAAAAAAGTTCATGCCACTCTTCTTGACTGTCTTGCCAATGCTCTCCTCAGTCTTCCCTGTGCTCGCCTGACTTCATTATATTCTTCCCAAACCTCCTGAAGGCTCTCTTTTCTCTTATGCGTTCCCCTACTTCCTTGCCAAACCACAGTGGTTTCTTCTTTTTCCTCCTAGTTTTGCTCACCCCCCTTGCGCAGAGCTCTGTGGCTCCTACGATGGCTATGGCTCCTTTTGTTGACTCCCACATTTCCTCCACCCCTCCAAGTTCCTCCACTCTTTCTAGTGCTTGTAGAGCACATTCCCCCATCCTATTAAATCTGCTCGTCTAAAGTCAAGAACCTTCACCGTGGTCTGGTTAATAGCAGCTGACATGCGTACTGTGAACCACATGGTACCAGGGTCACTTGTACCAAGGTTGACCCCCACCGATACTTCCACTACCTTGTCCCCATTAGTTAGCACCAAATCTAACACCACTCCTTCCCTAGCTGGTTCTCTGACCATTTGCCTAAGTAAGGCAACTTGAAAGGAGTCAAGGATTGCCCTGCTTCTGGGTGAGGTCGCCGTCAGCATGTCCCATACCACATCCAGCAGGTTTAGGTCTCCCATCAGCAGTACTTCACCCCTATTTACCATCCTTAGATTCTCATCCATTATCTGGTTGTTGTCCACCCCTTCTTGCTGCCCAGGAGGCTTGTAGACCACTCCAGTGCGTACCACCACTCTTCTCTGTTGTCAACGAGATCTATAATGCCTCAGTGTCCCCCCACCTGCCCTGAATTTGCCTGAATCCCCTCTCTCATGTAAAGCGCCACTCTTCTCACTTCCTTCCAACCCTATCCCTCCTAAACAGCATATACCCTGGTATGTTCATGTCCCAATCCTGCCCTTCATGTCACCAAGACTCAATGATTCCCACCAGGTCCAAGTCTGCTTCGGCCATGACTGCTGCCAGGTCCAGGACCTTGTTACCCAGGCTTCTGGCATTTATGCACATGACCTTCCAGACTCCAGCCACTCTGGTGCCCCCCTGTCCTAACACTGCTTACCGTCCTGACCCACCCTCCAACAGCGCCAACTGGGTTTCTTATTTTCAGGGGTGGGGAGACAAGAAGCAACCAGGTAACTACAGATCTGTCAGCCTTACCTTGTACTGTGGGTAAACTGATGGAAACAGCAGCCAGAGGACCTTGTAGACCGCCTGAAGGGCAATGGACTCAAGGAGAGTTAACAGCATAGGTTTGGGGCAGGAAGAAAAAATTACTCACCTTAGTAATGTTGTTTCTTCTAATGGAGTCTTGCTATATTATAGACATTAGCAGTTTGATCCAGCTCTAGAACTGCCCCGGAGTGAAATGGTTAAAACCATTCCAAAATAGAATTTTGTCACGAGAGCAGCTCTATCTGTGTCATTTCAAACTTGAACTGTCAGATCTTTACAAGCCAAACTCACTCAGGTCTGTGTGGAAGCTGTAACCTACACTAGCCAAATGGCTACCTAAATAATAACAACCATTGATGGTCCCAACACCCAAGACTCAAGTCAGGGGACCAGAAATACTAACACCATTCTAATAATATGAAAATGGAACATAAGTATAATAAAACATACACACGCGTACACATACACACCCCCAAAGTCCCAAAGGGGACAAAATGCTAACAGGACATAAGCAGTGCCCACACTAAGTTGCCCGCACCCCACCAAGTAGAGGTTCTGAGAGGGGCAGGTTGGGGGGGGAGGTCTATAATATAGCAAGACTCCATTAGAAGAAACAGCATTACTGAGTAATTTTTTCTTCAAACAACATGAAGTCTTGCTATATTATAGACATTAGCAGAATACACAGCAGTACCACCATGGAGGAGGGGCAGAACCTACTTAGGGAATAGGCTCCGAAGAACAGCTGTGCCAAACCGAGCATCTCTCCTGGCCTGGACATCCAGGGAGTAATGCTTAGTAGAAAGTGTTCCGTTTTCCAAGTAGCAGCCTGGCAAATCTCTAATAAGGGATATCTCGGCAGCAGCTAGAGGCGCGAGCTGTACCCTGGTAGAATGAGCCCTCAAACCGGGGGCTCTGCCCACTTTCTGATAACAAAATGGATACAAGAGACAATCCACCTGGCTATTGATCTCTTAGTGGCAGGTTTGCCTTTCCCAGCTTCACCATAGGTAAGGAAAAGTTTGAGGATTGAACCTGTGACCTTTAGTGCGCTCTATATAATAACTAAGAGCTCTCTTAACATCCAGGCTGTGCAACCTCCTCTCACCCGAAGAGGAGTGATCAGTGAAAATACTGAAGGGAGATAGATTGATTAAGATGGAAATCTGAAACCACCTTAGGCAAAAACTTCCTTAGTCCTAAGGACTACCTTATCCCTGTGGAAAGAAATAAAGTCAGTCTCCACTGACAAGGCTTTGCAATTCACTTATGCGTCTGGCAGAAGTGATAGCCACTAGAAAAACAGTTTTCCAAGTTAGGTACTTAATCTCTGCAGAAGACAGAGGTTCAAAAGGGGGTTGCATTAACTGGGCAATGCAAACATTAAGGTCCCAAGCAGGGGCCGGTTCCCGAAAGGGAAGATTAGTATGGAGTAATCCCTTAAAAACTTGGAAAACACAGGATGAGAGGAAGAGGGATGACTTTCCTGCTGACACAAAAGCAGACACAGCTGCCAGATGAACTCTCAGGGTAGCGGTCTGAGACCCAAGGAATTAAGATGTACCATGTAGTCTAACAAAATGGGCAATTCAGCAGATTCTGGGGAAATATTTTCCCAGCACACCAAATGGAAAACCATTTCCATTTAGAACTATAAGTAGCCCTAGTGGAAGGCTTTCTGGAAGCCTTTAGGATCTCAAGAACACCCTGAGAGAGGTGTAAATCAGCAAACTAACTCCTCAAGAGCCAGGCCTTGAGGTTGAGGGATTTGAGGTCTGGATACCAAACCCTTCCCTGGGCACAGGTCAACAGATTGTGATTCCTGGGGAGGCACAGGGGAAGATGGGCTGTCAGAGACAGGAGGAGTGGGTACCAGGGCTGCCTGGCCCAATCCGGGGCAACCAGAATCACCCTGCAAGGCTGAGATCTGATTTTGACTAGTACTTTGAATAGGAGAGGAAAGGGGGGGAAAAGCATAGAGGAACTTCCCCTCCCAATCCAGAAGAAGAGCATCCAGAGGAACTGAGCCCAGCACTGGAGGCCTGCAACAGAAGAGAGAAGTTTGTGATTGTCTGGGCTGCAAAAGATCTATCTAAGGGATGCCCCACGGGCAAAAACTATCCCCAGCACTTGAGGATCCAGGGACCATTCGTGATGGCCCTGGGAAATCCTGCTGAGGGCATCCGCTAGGATATTGTCCTTCCCCAGAAGATGAACTGCTATGAGTGAAGTGTTCAGGGAATAGGCCAGAGACCACAACTTCATTGCCTCAGTGCACAAGGCCGAAGCCCGAGTGCCCCCGTTTGTTGATGTACCACATTGTTGTGGTGTTGTCTGTTCTGACTTGAATCACCTTGTCGTAGACAGATGCAGAAAAAGCTTGAAGAGCTAAAAAGACAGCTCTGAGTTCCAGCAAATTGATGTGGAGCAGAGATTCCTGGGGGGACCAAACTCCCTGAGTGGAAAGGTCGCCCATGTGGGCTCCCCAACCCAGAAGGAAGCATCTGTAGTGAGAGTCAAGTCGTGAGAAGGGGAAATGAAGGGACCCCGCTCTTAAGTGCTCTGATCCTGCCACCACTGGAGAGCTAGGATCAAGGTTAGTCACTGGGACCAACTTGGAAAGGGGTCTCTTCTCTGAGACCAAAAGGTTCTCAAGTGAAACAGATGTCTCTCCATCTGAAATCTGGCTCCCTGCACAACAGCTGTGGATGCAGCCATGTGCCCCAGGAGCTGCAGAAAGTGTCTTGCTGGTCGGAGACCTGCAGAGTGAAGGAAGAGGCCAGAGCCACTAAATTCCTTACCCCTTCTGGGGAAGAAAGGCTCTGGCTAGCTTTGTGTCCAATTCTGCCCCTATAAAGGTGAGTACCTGGACTGGTTCCAGAACAGACTTTGGTAGGTTTAGCAGAAAACCAGGGAGGTGAGAAGCTGCTGGGTGACCTGCAGGTGAGATTTTACCTGTTCTGGGGACTGGCCTACAATGAGCCAGTCGTCTAGATAGGGAAAAACAGCAATCCTCTGCCTCCTTAAGTGGGCCACTGCTAGACACTTTGTGAATACCCTTGGAGCAGAGGTAAGGCCAAAGGGCATTGCTCTGAACTGGTAATGACCTGAGGGCAGTTCGAATCTGAGGTACTTTCGATGGGATCTTCTAATTAGGACATGGAAATAGGCATCCTTGAGGTCCAGGGAGGCTAGCCAGTCCCCTGGCCATAGGGAAGGTACAATCATTGCCAGAGTTACCATTTTGAACTTTGGTTTCAAAAGATGCTTGTTCAGATATCTGAGATCTAAAATGGGCTGCCATTCTCCTATCTTTTTTGGGGTAAGGAAGTATCTGGAATACAGACCCCTGCCCTGATGCAGGGGAGGAACCCTTTCTACTGCTCTGAGAGCTAACAGGGATGAGACCTCTGTTTCCAGAGCGAGGGTCTCTGAAGCACGTGCAGGTAGAAAAAGTCTGCTTCTCAACTTGGGAAACTTTGAAGCTGAGAACCAGACCCTGGCTTACTACTTCCAGAACCCACTTGTCTGAGGTTAAAGAAGCCCAATTCTGACTGAAGTAAGCCAGCCTGCCCTCCACTGCTACAGGAGAATCGGCCCTGGGCACCCCATCAGGGTGCCTGTTTCATGAGGAGCTTTAGGCTGGGGGTGGAAGCAGGTCTGCCCACCCGTCTGCCCTGCCTCTGAAGACCCCTCTGAGCATAGGCAGAGGAGGCCGGAGTCTGGTAGAAAGGCCTATGAAAAGGCCTACCCCTACCCCTGGGGGCATGCCCTTGAGGAGTGGCTTGCCGCCCCTTAGCCTGGGCACTCTTGTAAGTAGTCCTATATTCATCCATCTTCTTCATGTAATTCTCTGTCTGCTCTCCAAACAGAGAATTTCCCACCACAGGAAAATCCATAGCCTTAGTCTGGGTATCCTGTGACAAACTAAGTACACCTGAGCCAGGCCAACCTACTTAAAAGCTTACAGATGTGGCCATGACCCTAGAGGAACATCATTAACATCCACAGCAGCATGAAACTGAACCTTAGAGGCTTCAATGCCATCAGCAGCCACCTGTTCTAGTTCACTAGCCAGCTGGCCATGGGCCTGCTTGGCCAATTGCATAACAGTATCCCATCTAGATTTCTGATACTAGCTACATAAGCCATATAATTTGCTTGCCTGAGTCCCAGAGAGGCTGCCATATACTGTTTTTGCCATGGCATCAATCTTCCTGGAATCCTTGTCAGGAGGATGTGAAGACAAGGAATATTAGCTTCATCACAGGCAGCAGCCTGAACTACCCTAACATGACTGCATTGCTGAGAAAGGAATTCTGTATCAGGGCCTGACAATGTATACCTTCTGTCCATCTTTTATCTACAGGAGGCACAGAATTAGGAGCTTTTAAATTTTAATTGTTTGTTTCCTAAAAGACTTATGTAAAGGAATAGACAATCCTAGACTCTGGAATATCCATCATTTCTACAAAATCAGGCTCCTCTTGCTCATCCACAGCCTCTTCTAAAGGAAGCTGGAGGTTTCAGCAACTTTTATAAAACATAAAATGAGATGGGGACTCAGACAGCATAGGGGAGATTCTAAAGGTCTGTCTGGGGAGATGTCGGTTCAATGGGCACCCAGACCTTCCCAGCCACATTCATACTGTTAATCCTCCTCCCCTCCTCTGGTTCATAAAATTCCTCAATATCATAATCCTGAACCACTGGGACCGGACGAACCGACCTTTTACCCGATAGTGGTGGTTCGGACGGACCCTGAGACAGTGACTGGACAATTTGTATGGCTTTTGCTATCTCTGCAGCAGTTGGAGAAGGAATTTTGGACTCCAGACCTGCTGATTTTCTTGTTTTCTTTACTGGAATTGGTTCCTCAGAACCAGCTTTTCTTTGCCGAGGAAGTCTGGCCCTGGTCAGAGGGCACTCCCTCTGGTTCGGTTGGCACCGAACCGGGCTGGCCATCCGGGTCAGCGGACTTTTTGGCCTCTCGTTCCCTGAGCCTGCACAATCTTTTTTCCAGGGTGGCTGCAGGGAAATTCTTACATACCTGGCAGTCTGACTGGAGGTGGTCAAACCCAGACAATAAACACATGTGGTGTGTGGGTCAGCCTTAGCAAAAGACTTCCCCACAAACATCACAGTGTTGAAACAAGTGGCCCGGTTTTCTTTTGGGTTTCTCAGACATAATGCCAGCCTAACCAAAAACTTGCCCTTTTAGCGGCGGTGCCAGGCAAAGACACCTTATCGGTTCCTAACCGTGTCACTGGTATTGGAAAAAACGTAATAAATCCGCTTTTAGAACCGATAAGAACCGGAACCGCACTCTAAAATAGTAACTTTAGTTTTAAATGAGTTTTAAACCCACTGATCGGTTCAAAACCGAACCGATAACTTACAAAGTTCCACACGAACAAAACCTTCATTTACTTACGGTTACCACAGATAGAGCTTGAACCGAGCGGTTTTGCGGTTAAAATAAAACTATTCTCGGTTAAATCCAACCGAGAAAACACTTTAAACTGAGAAATGAACCGAGCAGAAGGAGAAATCTCCGGAGCGACTGTTCACTGAGACGGAGTAAAGAATCTGACAGTTCAAGTTGGAAATGACACAGATAGAGCTGCTCTTGTGCCAAAATTCTATTTTGGAATGGTTTTAACCATTTCACTCCGGGGCAGTTCTAGAGCTGGATCAAACTGCTAATGTCTATAATATAGCAAGACTTCATGTTGTTTGAACCTCTTGTCAGACTAACGCGTTCTTTGGGTAATGAGGGTAGTGTACAAGGGCCACACTGTGGATTTACTCTACTTCGATTTCAGCAAGGCTTTGGACTCAGTGCCTCACAGAAGGCTGCTGAAGAAACTAGAGGGCCTGGGTACAGCAAAGGATACAGTTAGGTGAGAAACTGGTTGGAAGGGAAACAGCAGAGAGTTGTGGTTAAAGGAGTCTAATCAGAAGAGAGGAAGGGTCACCAGTTGGGTGCCACAAGGACTGGTCCTGGGTCCAGTCCTTTTCAGTATGTTCCTCAGCAACATGGGAGAAGGAATCCAGAGCAAGATGAGTCTCTTTGCAAATGACACTAAGCTCTGTGGCGTGGCAGGGCAGACAGTCAGGAGGGGGGTTAAGGAGATGTAATGGGAGAGACTTGCAAAAGCTAGAGAGGTGGTCAAAGATTTGGCAGTTGAAATTCAATGCTAAAAAGTGCAAGGTGATGCATCCAGGGAACAAGAACTCCAGAACAGGGTACTGCATTGGGGGTGGGGGTAAAGCTGGTCATGAACCCTGAGGAAAAGACCTAGGGGTCATCAGTGACTCCCTAGAACAATCAAGTCAGTGCAACAAGGCCTACACTAAGAAAATCAGAATGGTGGGGTGTATAGGAAGAGAGTAATGACAGCAACAGGAAGGCGGTGTTACTAGCACTCTATAGATCACTGGTGAGGCACCACCTGGAGTCCTCCAAGGAAAGATAAGGACAGGCTGGAAACAGTGCAGTGTAGGGTGATCAAAATGATTCAGTACGAGCATGGCAGATCTTATGAGGATTGGCTCAAGGCAGTAAACATGTACTCACTGGGGGCTAGACAAGAGAGGGGAGATATGACAGACATTCAAGTTTATGAAGGGCATAAGCAAGGCAAACTGCAAGGAGCTGTTTAGCATAAATAGTCGATCAAGAACACGGGCATACGTGAAAACTGATGGGGAGGTTCAACAAGGAAGAGACTTATTTTTGTTTTACAGAAAGGGTGGTGGAGTCATGGAACAATCTGTCAGATCATGTGGTGGGTGCCAAAACTATTAATGATTTCAAACATGACTAGGACAGAGTATAGAGTTTGGTGGTTGCTCAAGGAGGTAGTGGCAGGGCGAAGAGCATGGGGATGGATGGTGTGGGTTATAACCCCGTAAGGACAATAGGTCCCTGGTTTGTTAGGGTTTTATGGACAGACTGGATGAACTAATGGTCTTTTGCTGCCATCATTTTCCATGTTTCTATGTAACAGAACTTTAAACAATCATAAAACCGACATAGACCATTAGTGAGGGAGAGGGTGCTGAGGAGTTATTCCACTGGCCAAGGTGGGATGCATGCTAAGAACTGCCACCATCACCTATGGCCACTGTAAAATCTAAGCGTTCACATTTTTAGGCTCCCGAGGCTAAGGCAGTTTGATCAAATGTGACTGCCTCCATCACGTTCACCAATATACATGGCAAGCTAGTGCCATGCAGCAGAGCATAACAGTTAATCTTCAAAACATTTGAGGGCATTTTACTCTTGTGGTTATCCCCTCCCTTTTCAGCCCCATGGAAAAATACCGAATTCTCAATAAACGATCTATGAAACATAAAAGATATTGTTCGTTACAAGGGGACGGGTTCCAAGTCTTCACTACTTCACTAAATACACAGCTCAAGTACTGAAAACATGGCATAGTTTTAAAAACAACCTGCCTTTAAAAGATATAATATTCTTCCACACAGTGATATCGAAAGACAAAAACTTCCACCCATTACATCACGACATGACTTTTGCCCCTGATGAGGCTGGGCCTAAACTACATTCACCAAATTTTTAACAAACACGGGCATTGTATCATTCACAGATTTACAGGACGAATATACATTACCAAATAGGGACTCCTTTCATTACCTCCAGGTTAGAAATTATATACTACGTCAACGAGCTGATGTATCCAGAATACCCCCTTATCTCCACTTCTGACTTTTTTTTTTTTGTATACTTTGCTTATGCTCCTACCTCACCATCCCTGGACTCTCTCCAGTGTGGTTATCTCCTGCTTTCTCCCGCCCTGTCTGAAGTACTCTCCTCCTTCCTCCAGTGACCGGACCCTTGTCGCCCGGACCGCCCGACCCTCCAACTCCAAGTCGCCTGGGGTGGTATTACCCACTCCTTTCTGGCACTCTACCTAGAATCCGATAGAGCGGCCAGATGACAAAGCACCAGAGGAGGTGAGAGCCCCGACGGTGGGCGTGGAGTCCCTGAACCCACCTTTGCCTACCAGGGATAGGGACTTTTTCCTTTGTTCCTCCCTACTGATGCGGATGTGCACTGGCATCAGCATGCAAAGGTGGCGCTCCCACCCCCCCGACACCCGTCGCAGCCAGTACCCCACTGGCTGCTCCCGCCAGTGGTGTAACGTCCCTGGCCACTGCCAGGAGCTGCCACCAGGTGAGGAATCCCCTGGAACCCAGCCCAGGAGAGGAGAGCAGTCCTCTGGACACTCAATCCTGTCCTCCCCCGCCAACTCCTGGCGGCCAGAGCTTGTTCCCAAATCCAGGTTGCCGGCATGGCACGAGGTATGGTGTCCAGCGCCTCAACCCTCAGTGCCACCGGGTCAGCCCAATTCTGATATTATTAAATGATACAGTAGAGGGCCATCCCTGGGGACACAATTGGCCATCTCTATAAAATCCTAAGAGAATATCTAGGAGACAACTCAAACAATGCTGGAGAGCTGGAATAGAGATCTCACCCTCACAATCCCCTATACCCTGTGGCAAGAAAACCCTAAAAGCAATAAAATGTACATCTTCCAATATATGGAGAGAATGTGTATGGAAATGTAGTGCCAGATTAATTTGTTCCCCAGCGGTTTGAACTAAATATCTCCCAGCTGCATAGGGACGGTGCTGGAGGGGATGTAATTGTATAACAGCAGATCTTGGACAGGTTTTTTGGCTGTGCCCCATGTTGATACCATACTGGTGTTCCTTACAGGAAGAGCTATGGGAATGTCTAAGGGAACAGGTGAAACTAACAGCAGAAGTGGTGGTCTTGTTGATTTTCCCAGAGCATAGTCCTTCGTGGCACTGAACTTTATTACCGCTCTACTTCTTAGCAGCCAAGAAAGCTATTACCGGTAACTGGATGTCCACCACTCCACCTACAGTATCAGACTGGAGGCAAATAGTCTTGGACATATATAAGCTAAAAAGTCTAACAGCAAGTATACACGACAGGCAAACTTGTTTCAGGAGAAAATGGCAAAGATGAATATATTACATGGCACAAACAGATCCAGACTGTTCTGTAGGGGAGAGGGTGGGGCCCTTTCTTTCACTGCGGGGATGGGAACCAGGATCCCCCCCCGGCACATAACTCTCACTAATCCTGTCTAAGCCTGGTGGAGAGGATGGACATGATGAGACTGTGCTCTGCGATAAAGGAAAGAAAAAAAAAACCTAAAGCAAAAAGTGGAAATGAAGACCTTCTGTGAACCTTACTCCATGGTTAAAGTCTCAGAGATAGCTGGAGTCTACAGTAGCTTTAATCGTACTTACGACCTGCACAATTTTTTTTGTTTTGCTAAGTTATAAGTTAAATTATATACGATTGCTGCCATATCATCATTGTGTTTGAAAATACAGCAATGCAATGTTGCATGTAATGTGCTTCTCTCAATAAAAATGATATTCAAAAACAAAAATTTGAGGGCAGAACCTACTGGAGGTGCAAGTTCATACACTGCCCCTTGACAATATGACCCATCAGTCCAGCTCAGACACCAATCAGTGGAGAACACCGGGATGAAAACAGCATCAGTCCACTTTTACATAGTAGCTAAAGGGAGTTCCCATGTGCCTAAAAATGTAGGCACACTTTACGTACTGTAGCCAAGACATTAAATACTATCACTCCAACACTTACCATGTTTCCCCTTTTATCTACCATATGTCTTGCTATAATGGAATGCCCTCGTCACATCTTATCCTTTTGGAGTGGGACTGCACCCTGCATAGTTAAAGTACAGTTACATAGGAACTTACCGTAACAGTAGATCTTCAAGAGAGGTTCCTTCAATAGGTCATCACATATAGGACTGGTGCCATCTGGCGTCAGGCCACACAGCAGACTTCTCTAGCAATACCCGACGGGGGATCGCCCACCCAACATCACGTGACAGACGTCAGCGTTATTATATATAGTGGGCGGTCCCCATGCCCGCCCTCCAGTTCTTCCGCCAGAGCCAGGAAGGGCCGGACAGCAGGAGCGAACAGGATTTGGAGTCCCTGTAAAAACAGAAAATGAGGGGCAGGAGGGAGGGAAAAACATGACCTACTGAAAATATCGCTCTCTAAGATCTACTGTTACGGTAAGTTCCTACGCAACTGTACCTATCTTCAAGAGGGTTCCTTCAGTAGGTCATCACGTATAGGACAGAGTCCCAAGCAGTCCCTCCAAGGAGAGAGAGAGAGAGAGAGAGAGAGAAAAACTAGGGAGGAGGAAAACTAACTCCAATGGAAAAAAAGAATCCGGAATGGACCCAGTCTAGGACAGAAGGCCCTGCAGGACGCTTAGGCCAAAGCCAGCCCTCCGCCTAGAAGCAATGTCCAGACTGTAATACTTGGTAAAGGTATGGACAGAACTCCAAGTAGCGGCAGCACAAATGTCGGCCGCCAAAACGTTTCGTAGGAAGGCCGCAGAAGCAGCCATGCCCCTAGCAGAGTGACCTCTGACAGAACCCGGCAGAGGCTTTTCGTACTTCTGGTAACAGAATCTAATGCAGTTGCCTAACTACTTGGACAGGCCCTGCTTAGAAATTGGTTTGCCCTTTGATCTCAGGGCAAAGGAAACAAAACAACCGGTCGCAGGAGTGGAACTCTTTGGTCTGGTGGCTGTAACACTGGAGAATACGATGGACATCCACTGTATGAAGGAGTGTCTCACCTCTGTTTGAGGGGGATGGATAATACACCGGAAGCTCTACTGATTGATTCAGCATGGCTTCTGACACCACCTTGGGAAAAAACTTTGGATGTGTTCGGAGGACCGCCTGGTCCCTATGGAAAATCAGATAGGGCTCCTTGCAGACTAGAGCGTGAAGCTCCAAAATCCTTCGTGCTGACGTGATAGCTACAAGAAAAAGTGCCTTCCAAGACAGGAAGCACAAATCACAGCTCACAGCCAGCTCAAAAGGAGGAAGTGTGAGCTTTTCCCAGTACAAAGTTCATGTCCCAAGGCAGAGTTGGGCTGCAGATGGGGGGGTTTCAGATGGAGAATCCCTTTCAGAAAGGTTTTTGAGACCTCCAACTGAGCCACGGGTTTACCATCCACTATCTCGTGGTACACTGAGATAGCCAAGATATGGACCTTCAAAGAAGAGTATGATAGACTGGAGTCTGACAAGTGAATGAGGTATTCCATGACTTGTGAGGTCGAGCAAGAGAAGGGGGTTCCAACGCTGAGTGGTCGCCCAAATGGAAAACCGCTTCCACTTCATGGCATAAGTGGAACGGGTACAAGGCTTTCAAGCCGCAATGAGGACTTGAGCAACCCTGGAGGAAACCCCAAAACAGGAGATCTCTATATCTGCAGGAGCCACGCATGGAGATGTAGGGTCCTGAGCCCCGGGTGCAACAGTCTAGCTTAATCCTGGGTCAGGAGGTCGTGAGTCACTGGAAGTGGAACCGGTGGTTCCCTAGAAAGCTGCTGCAGCAGCGGGAACCAGACCTGTCTCAGCCAGAGAGGAGCGACGAGGATCATCCTTGCCTTCTCCGCTTGAAGCTTGAGAAAAACCCTCTTCAGAATGGGAAACTGAGGTAATGTGTACAAAAATTTCCCTGTCCAAGATGGAGACAATGAGTCAAGAACGGGGCATCCTGCGCCACCCGGTAAAGCCTGTCCGCCCTTTTGGGGACAGCCGGGAGGGTATAAGGCATCTACCAGATGGTAGTGGTGAGGTGTCATCCAGGGAGGAATGGGGACAGATTCTAGGTCAAGATGCTCCGCAAGCCTCTGTCTCATGGGGTCCTGTTCCTCTGACTCCCAGTCGAAGTAATCCTTCATGGACCTCAACAGATCTGAAAAGGCAGGGTCCTCTGGTGGAGACTTCGGGGACTCCATGCCTTTCGTGTCTTCAGGGTCCTCCGGAACCTCCTCTGAAAAATCGTCCACCCCCTCTGAACTGTCATCGTGCGGCTCCTCCACAGGAAGACGTCTGGTGTCCGGGAGGGAAACATCCTGCCGCGTCTTCCCAGAGATATGGACAGTGGTACTGGAAGAACTGCTCGGTGAAAGAGAGCTGGGAGACCGCGGTTGTGGGAGCCTAGTCTCCAGATCCGAGACCAACTCCGACCATGCCCCCTGCCACCAAGACTGGATTAAAGCCTTAAAATCCGGGGTGACTGGAGAAAAAGCGGGTGGTGGTGGTGGTGGAGTAGGCAGAGGCTGAGGGGGAGGAGGAGGAGGAGCAGGAACCGGTGGAGGGTAATAACCCTGAAATCCCTGAAAGTTCAAGTAGGGATTGGATCCAGGGTAGAACTGTCCAAAATTACTCCAGTCTGGAGTGGGGCCCCCCGGGTAGTAGTCCCCAGGATACCCTTGCAGGTAATGCGGGACAGTTCGGGGTCTGGTACAAATCCCTGTCGTCAGATCTGGCATCGGGGGTACACAAGTCGGACCCGCAGTTGTATAAATCGGTAGAGGGTCCGCGTCAGGACAGCCCACGTCAGGGGAACAGACGTCAGAACCAGCACCACAAGGAGGGCCGGCGTTGGATCCGGATGAAGGGGCCCTGGCAGCAGGACCTGATCAGCGGTCAGGACCACAGGCAGAGGCCAGACAATCTGTCCCGGCTGTGGGACTGTCGTCAGGACAACCAGCGTCAGAGGCGCCGTGAGCCCGCCAGAAAGCAAAGGAGGGGCCTCTATAGTGGAGAAAAGACCTGCCTGCACCTGTTGGAAGCTGAGAAACTTGCTATACTGCAGAGAACAAACTAGAACGCATTCAAGGAACTGGGAACCTGGTAAAACATAATATTGTTGGGGACTAGTTAGGAAGGTAAGCTACGCTTTCTACAGAAAGTTTCATTATTTTCTTATTGGCATTAAGAATTGCAGGATTCCATTAAAGTGTAGTAATTTTATAACCAGAGGGGGTGCAATACAACTGAATTTGCTTGATTTCTGTGCTAGACACACAGGATTTGGAAGGATATTTGTGCAATATTTTAGAAGTGTCCTGCTGGATGAACAGTGAGTTCGTTTTTATCCCTGGACTCAGTAGAGTGGTTTGTGTAGGAGCAATGGTCTAGTAAATTGTGGTGTTGGTAGACTTACTATAAAGGGCAGTGCTCACCAGAGTGGTGGAGCAGTGGTGTATTTGATTGTTTCTAACAGTCACCAGTAGTTGTGGCCTACCCACCCACCCTTCCCTCACCCCACCCACCCCAGGCGTGGCATTTCCTTTATAGCCAAGGTTCTGACATCACTTCCTCAACAGGTCTTGGGGCAGAACTGTCATATTCTTAATTACCCAGCACAGTGCATAAGGAAGAGGGACATGTGGGGAGTGGTACAATGCACTGGCTATGGGGCAGCCATTTTCCAGGAGACATTCTGGAACCTGCACTGCTGCCCTATTTGCAGGCAACTGTCAGCTCTGAGGGAGGAGGTTGCCCACCTCCAGGCTGAACTGGCAAGGACTAAGGAGGCCTCCCCCACCCAAACAGCACCAGTTCCACAACCACTGTCTCAGAGGTTGCCATGTGTGAAAAGCAGATGGACTACAGTAGGTTCTGGGAGGGTGAGGGTGGTGGAACAGAGGCGTAGCCCCCGAGTTGCACCTCTACACAAATCATATGTCAGCCTGGCAAATCAAGGTTCCTCTATGATGACACCCTCATTGGAGACCAAGAAGAATGCTGGGGACATCCACAAGGAGACCCACAAAGAGTGTGGCAAGGGACACCACAGGGGAAGGAAACAGCTTCTGATAGGGGACTCAATTGTTAGGGGTGTAGACCTGGGGAAGGGAGAGGAGAGGGAAGTAAGGGGCCTGCCTGGTGCCATGGTTTGGAGGGACAGGAAGTAAATCCTCAGGATTGCAGAAGCAGCATCACAGGAGAGGAAACTTGCAAACTGTGTGAGAGGCCTTTTGGCACATGCAATTCTGCTTAAAGTTGGACCAGCATAACATTCTGTGGTGATTTGCATATGCAGCCCATGATGCTTTGCATTGTGGGGGCATGTGTGATTTTGTAGATATCATTGTCCACCTCGGGACAAATGACCTAGCTAGGCATGAGACAAGTGCAGTGCAGGATAAATTTGTGGAGTTGGGGAGGGACCTCAAGACAGGTAGCAAGCATGATAACCTTCTCAGATGTGCTGCCAGTCTATGGCAGGGGTGAGGCTAGGGTACTGCACATCATACAGTTTAATGAATGGTTGCAAAACTGGTGCAGAGCACAGGGCTTTGGCTTCATTGGGGACTGGGGGTCCACCTGGAGAGATGAAGGTCTATACTGGCATGATGGTGTGCATCTGTCCAGGAAGAGAAACACGCTCCTAGGTGACAGGTTTAAATGCTTCCTTGGCAAGCTTTTAAACTAGCCAAGGGGGGGAAGTGCTGATAGGAAACAGGAAAGTTCAAGCCTCCCCCCACAATAAATGGCAGGTAGTAGGGTAAACACTGAGGTACAGAGCTGACAGAGGGCAGAACAGGAGTAAATGGAAAATGGACAAGGGCACAAGAGCAGGGATGGGGTAAAAAAGGATAAAGCCAATATTAAATGGAGGGCAATGAGTACCAATGCCCAGAGTCTGGGAACAAGCTTCCAGAGCTAGTAGCCCTGATGAAAGAGGAACACTTGGATATTTGGCAGTCACAGAAACATGGTACACGGAGAACCATGACTGGCATATCAACATACCAGGGTACACAATCTACAGAAGGGACAGGGAGGGTAAAAGAGGAGGTGGAGTAGCTCTCTACATAAGGGAAGGGATCAAAGCTACAGAACTAAAAAGTAAAGGGAGAGGACAAGAGGAACTCTAGGTCACCTTGGAGACAGGGAATGGCATCACAATCCGCACAGGGGTTGTATACAGACCCCCGTCTCAAGGGGAGGAAATGGACAAGAAAATGATAGAGGGCATTCTCAAAATGGCTGAAAAAGGGGAGATACTGTTGATGGGGTAGGGTTTTAAATAATTGATTAGCAGTTTTTTCTTGGGACAATGCTAACAGTACAGAAAGTATTTATATAGGTTTTCTAGAAATGTTATGTTTGTTAAACACAGTGAGGCAAGTACAACGCATTTTCACAATGTTTTAGCACTTTTATGAACAAAACGCTAATCAATTTTTGGAGTTAAATAAAACCCTGATGGGGGACCTGAATATGCCAGATGTTAACTGGGCGACATGGACTGCAGCCACATCCAAGAGCAGGGTCATTCTATATGCCCTACAGGGGGCATGCTTTAGACAGCTAATGGTGGAACCCACTCGGAAGGTAGCAATATTAGACCTGGTACTCTCAAATGGAGAGAGGATCACAAATTTAGAAGTCAGTAGACATCTGGTAACAAGCGACCACTGCACAGTGTGCTTCACAATAAACACAACCATGGAGACAAGCCATACAAAGACAAGGATACTGGACTTTAGAAGGGCTGACTTGGCATAATGGGTGAATACCTGAGGAATGCATTAGCAAATGGCCAGAAAGGAGGGGTGGGAAGAACAATGGAGAAAAATCAAAACTGCCATCATGGAGGCAACAAGCCTTTGTGTGAAACAAATAAAGAAAACAAAGTGGAATAAAAAACCACTATGGTTCTCAAAAGAGGTGTCAGGGAAGGTTAAGGAGAAAAAGGCTGCATTCAAAAAGTATAAGGAATCACAGACAGAGCATGACAGGAACTGTCTCAATTAGAAGCAGAAAGAAGTGGGAAGGCAGTCAGAAAAGCAAAGGCCCAAACCGAGGAAAAGACAGCCAACTCAATTAAGAAGGGGGATAAAACCTTTTATAGGTACATTAGGGAGCACCGAAAGATTAAGGGAGGGATAGTGAAGATTAATAAAGGAGAGGGGAGGTGGGCAGAGGGAGACAGTGAAAAGGCAGAGATACTGAATGAATACTTCTGCTCAGTATTCACAAAAGAAGAAGAGGAGGAGTTACCTAAACCAAACTGTAGAAATACTCTGGATAGTGGGGTTGATGTCAGTCCATTTACAGAAGAAAAAGTACTGAAAAACTCCTAAAACTCAAGGTGGACAAAGCAATGGGGCCTGACGGGATTCACCCTAGAATCCTAAAAGAGCTAAGGGAGGACCTAGTGACACCACTAACCACACTTTTTAACAAATCATGGGAAGATGGGGTGGTACCTGAGGACTGGAGGAGGGCAGATGCGATTCCCCTTCACAAAAGTGGGAGCAAGGCAGAAGCAGGAAACTACAGACCTGTTAGCTTGACCTCAGTGGTGGGGAAAATGATAGAATCACTTCTGAAAGAAAGAACTGTTGAGTACCTAGAGGCCAGCAGGGCACAGGTCCCAAAGCAGCATGGATTCACAGCAGGAAGGTCATGTCAGGTGAATCTAGTCGATTTCTTTGACTGGGTGACAAGTAAATAGACCAGGGAGGGGCTGTGATATGGCCTACCTAGACTTTAGCAAGGCATCTGACACAGTCCCGCACAAAAGATTAATAATCAAGTTAGCCAGCCTGGGAGTGGGTCCCAGGGTGGTAGCCTGGGTAGCAAACTGGCTGCACAACAGGACACACAAGGTAATAGTGAATGGAACACATTCTGAAGAAGGGGGGGTTACCAGTGGAGTACCTCAGGGCTCAGTACTGGGTCCAGTCCTCTAACATCTTTATAGGTGACATTGCAGAGGCTCTGGAAGGAAAGGTATGCCTCTTTGCGGATGACACCAAGATCTGTAACAGAGTTGATACACAAGGGGGGATAGAAAGGATGAGAAGGGTCTTGGCAAGATTGGAGGAATGGTCAGACATATGGCAACTTAGATTCAATGCAAAGAAGTGCAAAGTAATGCACCTGGGAAATAAAAATCCAAGAGAAGAGTACACAATAGCAGGGGAGGTACCAACGACAACAATAATGGAAAGGGATCTGGGTGTAGTCATATCAGATGACCTAAAGGTGGGTAAGCAATGTGAAGTCAGTAAGGAGAGCTAGGGGGATACTGGGATGCATAGGAAGGGGCATCACAAGTAGAAAAAGGGAAGTGGTTATCCCTCTGTACAGAGAGCTGGCGAGACCCCATCTGGAGTACTACGTGCAGTTTTGGAGACCTCATCTACGCAAGGACAGACAGGATGGAAGCAGTCCAGAGTAGGGCAACTAAAATGGTGCAGGGTCTACATCAGAAACCATATGAAGAGAGACTGAGAGCGTTTAATATGTATACCCTTGATGAAAGGAGGGATGGGGGGGGACATGATAGAAACTTTTAAGTACCTCAAGGGAATCAACAAAGTCCAGGAGGGTAGCATCTTTAGAAAAAGAGATGTGTAAGAACAAGGGGACAATTTGAAGTTAGAGGGGACAGCTCAGGGTAATGGTAGGAAATTCTTTTCACGGAGAGTGGTGGGCGATGGAACTGCCTTCCTGGAGAGATTGTGGGTCAAACAGTGGGGGAATTCAAACATGCATGGGACAGACATAAGGCAATTATAGTGGGGGGTTGCAGGAAGTAGGCTGTTGGTTAACTAGAATCTGCAGCTTATCCAACAGGTAGGGAAATGGGCAGACTGGGTGGGCCAAGTGGTCCTTATCCGCCGTCGAAGTCTATGTTTCTATGTAAGGCCAGATGACCGAAGAGGGGCCTCCTTCTCCTTGACCCTGAGAGGGGGAAACGGAGCAGACCCCGAGACATCGACAGAGGTAACCGCCAGAGAATTGGAGGGTACGGGCAAGGAAGGAGTAGGAGGAGGAGGAGGGAAAGGGGCTTTCTCCCTCTGGTCCCGCCGGACGTCGGGTGAGGCACCGTCTGCCCTGGGGAACTGCACCCGTGGGTCATCCAGGATGGTCAATTTGATCGATGGATTCGCCGGGCAGGGAGGAGAGCTCTTCGACCAGTGCCGGGCTAGTACCGCCAGCCTGGGTAGCTCTTCACCGCCGCCACGCGGTCCCCGGAGGAGCCGGAGCAGACTTATCAGCCAGGCGGTGCGGTCATTGGAGGAGCAGACGGCCGACTGACCCGTCAGAGATTTATCAGACTTATCTTGCTGGGCGTGGCAGCTGGCTTTGCTCATCGAGGGCCAGATTCCACATGGAGCACCCTGCCCCTAGATTTCTCATGTTTTTTAGAAGGAGAAGCCTTTCAGACGAAGAAAGTCTAAGCCGATCCATCTTCTCTCGAGGAAGCCAGGCAGGCTTTTAGCAGATGGCCTCAAAGCCTGCCGCCTCCTCTTTTTGTGGCATGGTTAAAGGTCTGGCACTCAGGGCAGGAGGAGACCGGATGGTCAGGGCCTAAACAGAGTGACTGCACTTGAGGTGACCATCTTTGCGGGATCTCATGTACACAGACTCCAGCAATTTCTTTGGTGAACATATCAATAAATAGAAAATAGTTGGAAAAATTACCGAAGGATATTCCGACGCAAGACACTTTCTTGATGATCGCTATATGGAAGTCTGCAATGCGACTGACACAAGGCGACGGTGGGAAAGAACTGGAGGGCTGGCATGGGGACTGCCCACTATATACAGTCACACTGACGGTCATGTGACATCAGGTGGGTGGTCCCCCATCAGGTATTGTTAGAAAAGTCTGCCATGTGGCCAGACGCCAGTCCTATATGTGATGACCTATTGAAGGAACCCTCTCGAAGTAAGATCTGCAAAGAAAGCAGTGTTTCATTTTAGAAATATTTACATTTTAGAAGTATTTACCATTCTGGCTGCAGGGTGCAAAACTTGCATTTGTTTCAGGATAGTGGCACCATCATTGGTAAT